>AWOL01S0104443.1:0-15297 GCA_000715115.1 Nicotiana otophora | reverse complement strand
TTTCCCCAATTCCTCGTACATACGACCATAACCTGCAGTCTTAGCCTCTGTGACCGCCAGCTTAGCCTCCTTCCTAGCTGCCTTATACCTCTCCATGCACACTTGGCTCTCCTCTTCACCTATGCTCCCCACTAACTTCAGGTATGCCACCTTCTTTGCTCCAACTTTACCTTGGACCACTTCATTCCACCACCAGTCTCCTTTGTGCCCACCAGAGATGCCCGTCGAGACCCCTAACACCTCTCTCATAGCCTCCCTAATACAGTCTGCTGTCACTGACCACATAGTGCTTGCGTCACCACTGCTCCTCCAAGCTCCCAGAGCCAACAACCGCCCCTCCAACGCTTGGGCTTTATCCATAGTTTGCAAAATCGATATAAAGAATAAATACAATATTTGTTTTAAGTTTACAGAAACGGAACTTAATTCCTAAACTACCATGAACAAGAGGTAGCTTGAATTTGGAACACGAGTACGTCTTCAATGCAAGGCTTCCTCTTCCACAGCTACACAGCTTCAAGATCAGCACGCATGGTGCTGAAGTATAGTATGAGTACAATATCAATAAATATTATTGCGGCGTGTAACTCGATCAATCTATAGTATCATAGTAAACCGTAATAACAAAACGAACATGCGGTATGCAACTAGGTAATACAACTCAACAGAGTAAGATGAGCTGTCCATTATCAAAAGCTAGTCTACTGTATATATTGACAAGGCTTCCACAAAGCATAACTCACAACCAATCTAAAAGTCACCCATTCTGGTTAAACAGAGTAGAGTAGAACATGAAACGAGTAAAGATGTTTGTCAAGTCAGAACATTGATCGAATGAAGGTATTCAATAAATATATTATGTATCAAGTAGAAACATATAGCAAAAAAAGGCAATTAGAAAGTGAAGGCATATATTGAGTAAAAACATATAGTAAATAAAGACATGTAGTAAGTGAAAGCATGTAGTGAGTGAAGACATGTAGCAGGTTAAGGCATCTAACAAGTAAATCACGTGACAATTAGAGGCATGTAACCGATATGGGCTAATAACAAGTAAGGGAATGGATTCAAAGATGACATGTAGCAGAAGTAAATCAAGTAAAAGCGTAGGTGTAACAGTAACAGACAAGGTAAAGACATAGCTTTAATAGTAACAGGCCAAAGAGAAAACATAGAGGTAACTACATAAGGAACTCAAACGGAAGGTATCATACAAAATAACAAACATTAATAGAAACCAAAGTAAAGAGCATGAAAGTGCTTAACGAATGAGTAATCATAAAGGAAATCCAACTTCTCTTCTTTACGTACAATAATGACTAACAAACCGATCTCATTTCAAACCGCAAGGAAATACTCATCGTTCCAACATCATATCAACCGCACGAAAATACCCATCATGCCAAACATAGCCCCAAGGCCCCAATCACCATCTATTTTTACAAATAAAGAAGCTCAAGTAACATGATAATAATAGGTATAGATATAGGTTCCTGATACTACTGTCACGCCCTGACCTCGGGGAGCGCAATCAGCGCTCAACCGAGATAACCCAGCCGAGCAAGCTTGTACAATACCTTCTACCCGAACTCACTCATGAATAAAGTAAAGATCCATTTCATTAATTAGACAATGGGGAGGATCATGTGAACAACACCGATTCCTTATCATTAGTAATATCATTCATAAAGTTCAAAATACATACACTTTCTTAGTTTGAAGTGAAAAGTGTGATACAAATACAACATTACTAGTTTGACTTTTCCAATACCAACATGCCACCCACACTATATCTGCGGAGCCTCTACTAGATACAAAAGAGTACGATGATAGTGTCGGCAACAAGGCCTCGGCTATACCTCAAAACATAATACATAAGGAACAAAAGATATATGACCCCGATATGAAGTGGGGCTCACCAAGTTAGCTGGGAAGAGGGTGTGCCTCTATCAATGATCAAAGCCGCCTGTTGTGGAACCACCTACATCCATTAAAGTTGTAGCGCCCCCCGCAAAAGGAACGTTAGTACATATGGAATAGTACTAGTATGAATGACTAAACACCCTTTCAATAGAATGGATGATAACATAGGAAAGAGAATCATAAAATCAATGAGAGCCTCAAACTATAAGGCCCCACAAAAGTTTACAAAAGAAAAATAATGTTTCATGGTGCCAGACTAGGCTTACGTGCTTGAGGATTGTAGAAATTCTATGTCACCGCGGCTCGGACCATTTGGGTTGTACAATGCACCAGAAAATAAAGAAAAAATAATTGGCAGCGAAATGCATTTCTGCGGTCTATTATGCGACCGCAGAATCACTCTGCGATCCGCATAATGGCCGCAGAAGTGAGGCAGGAGAGGGCCAGTCTGGATGCAATTTTGCGGTCGACTATGCGACCACATAACTGTTCTGTGGTTTATTATGCGACCGCATAACAAGTTTGCGGGCCACATACTGACCGCAGACACTGACAGATTTTTGCCGGTTCTGGACAACAATTATGCGACCGATATGCGGACCTTGTTCTGGAGCTTCATTTTTGGGTTTTTAAAACCCGACCCTACTTCATTAAATACACGCTTTGGGCCATTTTTGAGCTAAAAGCTGACATTTTAGAGTGACAGAGAGTGCCCTAGAGTGAGAAGGTGTCCATCAATTCTTGCTCAAATTTTAGAAGATTAAGAAGGAAAACTGACATGGTCTTCACCCTAAAGGTAAGATTCTACACTCTAACCCCTAATTTCGAAATTATCTGAAAATGGGAAATTAGCAAGATAAATATTTGGGCATGAGAGTTGTTTATTTTTTATACATGTGATATCAAGGGGTGTAGGAAGATTGTTGAACTAAGCATGGTAAAGATTGGGTTGTGGGATGATGGAATCCTCAATAAAAGGAACTTGAAACCTTATGCACACCTAGTGTTTGATAAAATACTCATATGAGCTATAACCATGATTATCTTCTTAATTTTGATTCAATTTGTTATATTTCTACAATAGATTGAAATTGCTAAGAATTCTGGAACATCTTAAAGTTTAAGGAAGCTCAATTGTGGCATGTTGGCTAAACTCTTCTCTTAGAATTGAATCCCGTGATATTTATGCAAATTATGTAAGTCCCGATTGGTTCATTATAAAATTGGCTATTCCGAGTAAGATTGGGTTGATAGATATATGTTAAACAAGTATCCCAAATGCTTTATTCATGTTATATTATCAATTGAGGATGTGTTAAAATATGGGTTGTGCATTAATAATGTTTCGACTTCAAGTCAAGTTCAAATGAAGGCTATAATGCCAAATTTTGTGAAATATCTCTATGTGCCTTAGAATCTAAATTGCTCACATGTGTACTATGCACCTTGATTTGAATTGTATTTGTTGTTGATGATGATGATATTTGAAATTGAAAAGGTGATCATGAAATACTAAATATAGCCAATGTACAAAGAATGATCTTATAATTATGGCCATTAGTGCCAATGAAATGAAAAGATATGAAAGTAATATGAAATGCGATGATTGATATAAAAAGGTTGATGTATCGAATAAGACGACCTAGCCGGTCGGGTCGTGATCGGACACTATGCCACACATATGGTGGTGATTATGCTAGAAATTATGATTGAAATTATGATTGTGGTCGACGTCCCTAATGGATAGCCTAGCCGATCGGGTCGTGATCAGACTCCGTGTTAAAGACGATGGTATTGATATTGAGAGTACTAATGGTTGATATCTCTAATGAGATAGCCTAGCCGATCGGGTCGTGATCAGACTCCGTGTTAAAGACGATGGTATTGATATTGAGAGTACTAATGGTTGATATCTCTAATGAGATAGCCTAGCCGATCGGGTCGTGATCAGACTCCGTGTTAAAGACGATGGTATTGATATTGAGAGTACTAATGGTTGATATCTCTAATGAGATAGCCTAGCCGATCGGGTCGTGATCAGACTCCATGCTGAGAGCACGGTGGTACTGGTATTGTGAATAATAGTATTGTGGACAATGGTATATCGATACTAAATATCTCCCAATGTGAGATATGGAAATTAATTGAAACCCTGTCTTGATCCTAAATTGAGGTTTGACGTTGATTAAGGCTTCCATTAACATTATGATGATCTTATTTGTATTATTTGTCATCCTATTGAGAGGGTGTTTAGTTATACATACTAGTGCTATGCGACAGTACTAACATCTCTTTTGCCGGGGGCGCTGCATCTTTAAATGGATACACGTGGTTCCACAGTAGGAGATATTGATTAGTGATAGCAGTACACCTTTTTCCCAACTGACTTGGTGAGCCCCACTTCATCCCGGGGTCATGAATCTTTTGTACTTTGTGTATTCTGTTTGAGGTATAGCCGGGGCCTTGTTGCCGGCATTATCATTGTACTCTTCTTTATCTATAGAGGCTCCGTAGACATAGTGTGGGATGTATATTGGTGCTGGGAAGTGAAACCCATTATGTTGTGTTTGAATTACTATTTCCACTTTAGATTATGAAAAATGTGTGGAATTGAGATTTTAAAAATAAAGTAACTAATGGTAAGAAATTGGTACTGCATATATGATCACTTTATTGTTTGATTAACAAAATATATATATATTATTCTTATTCATGAATGAGTTTAGGTAGAAGAAAATGTAATAGGTTTGCTCGGCCGGGTTCACTCGGTTGTGCGCCGGTCGCGCTCCTCGATTTTGGGGCGAGACAAACTTGATATCAGAGCCTAAGGTTTTAAAGTGTACTAGGATGTCTCGGAGCCGTTTCTAGTAGAGTCTTTATTATAGCTGTGTTGTCGACCACATCAATAATTAGGATGATACATGGGCATTTAGGAATAATACCCTTCTTTTATGTTCTCGATCGTGCGATAAATGTGATGGTAAGATTGTTCCTCCTTTAACTCGTGCTTTACTTTAACTTTCAGTACATGGCACCTAAGAAGAAGGCAAGAACTGGTCAAAGGGCCAATGTCACCTCTGGAGTGACAGTTGATCTTATAATTGATGATGCGGGTGAGCACCCTAGGAGTGAGAATATTCCTCCAGTTATTACACTGCCTGACTCTACTACAACTGACCAGGCTGCACTTGTACCTACACCTAGTGAGGGTGCAACGGTCCCTCCAACTGATATACCAGTTCCACCTCCAGTTCCAACTTCCGATTCTGGTGCTTCTGATATTGATCTTAGGGGAGCCATATAGATGTTGGCTCAGATAGTGGCATCCCAGGCCCAGAGATCAAATGTTGCACCTACTTCTTCCAGTCAGCCAGGAGATTCTACTAGTTTTAGAGTGAACATGTTTCTCCAGTTGGATCCTCCAGTGTTCACGGGTACTAACCCAGAGGAGGATCCCCAGGATTTCATTGATGAGATGCATAAGACTCTTCTAGTTATGCATGCTACTGAGATAGATGCAGTGGAATTGGCCTCCTACCATCTGAAAGAGGTGGCATATTCTTGGTTTGAACTATGGGAGGAGTCTCGTAAAGAAGGGAACCCTCCAGCGAGGTGGGGTGAGTTTGCCGATGCCTTCATTGATCATTTCTTGCCTGCTGAGACTAAGGCAACCCATGCTGCTGAGTTTGAGAACTTGAGGCAAGGTAGCCTGATTGTGTGGGATTACCATATGAGATTCGCGTACCTGTCTAAGTATGCTATTTACATGCTGCCCATTATGGAGACTAGATTGCACCAATTTGTACAGGGCCTTAGTCCCTTGGTAATTAATGAGGCCTCTACAGCAGCCTTGAATTCTTATATGAACTATGAAAAGATGGTGGCATTCGCTCAAGCCACAGAGACCCGCAAATTAAGGAACAAAATGGAGCGAGGGGGTAGTAATAAGGCCCGGTCTGCGGGCAATATTGGTAGTTATTCTGGTGGTGGCAAGTCAACATTCAGGGGATGATCATTAGGGCCATCCTAGTCCTTTGCTCAGTCTTCGACTAGTGCACCGCCATCAGGGCCTAGTCAGCAGCAACAGTGGAGTCGTTTCAGGCCCAGTTAGGGCAACCAGGGCTCCTATCAGTAGGGTCGTCATGGTGGTAGATTCCAGTAGTAGGGAGGCCCCCATGCCCTCGTTGTGGAAAGATCCACCTAGGAATATGCTACATGGACTTACCCATATGCTACGGATGCAGATTGAGGGGTCAGATTCAGAGGGATTATCATTCGTCCCGCCAGGGTACGAGCAGGGGCATGGGACAACCAGCCAATTCTGCATCAACTACACCTACAACACCACCTCCAGCTCGAGGCACTCCAACATCCATAGGGCGTGGTGCAGCTAGGGGTGGAGCACAGCGTTCGAGAGGATTTGGCCGTGTCTATACTATGAGGGGTCGCCAGAATTCGAAGGCTTCTCCAGATGTTGTCACAAGTATATTGACTGTCCAATCTCATGATGTATATGCTCTTATTGATCCCGGTTCCACTTTGTCATATGTCACACCTTATGTTGCTATGGAATTTGAGATAGAACCAGAACAGCTTTTTGAGTCGTTCTCTGTATCTACTCCGGTTGGTGAGTTTATTTTTGCCGCGCGGGTTTATAGGGATTGTGTTATCACGTTGCATGGTCGGGACATCGTGGCCGATCTTATTGAATTGAGAATGGTCGATTTTGATGTTATAATGGGGATGGATTGGCTTTATTCATGTTTTGCCAAGCTTGATACAACTGTTAGGTTCAAATTTCCAAATGAGCTAGTTATTGAGTGGAAGGCTGATGATGTAGTGCCGAAGGGTAGGTTTATTTCTTACCTTAAGTCCACAAAAATGATCAACAAGGGGTGTATTTACCATTTGGTACGAGTTACGGTCACCTTTGCTGAGGCACCTACGTTTGAGTCCATGCCTGTTGTGAATGAATTTCCTGGAGTCTTTCCGGATGAACTCCATGGGATCCCACCAGACAGGGAGATTGATTTTGGGATTGATGTCATGCCAGACACGCATCCTATATTTATCTCACCCTACAGAATGGCTCCGGAAGAATTGAAAGAGCTAAATGAACAATTGAGAGATTTGTTAGAAAAGGGTTTTATCCGGCCAAGTATGTTGCCTTGGGGCGCACTGGTCCTCGTTGTAAGAAAGAAAAATGGGTCATTGAGAATGTGTATTGACTATCAGCAGCTTAATAAGGTCACAATCAAGGATAAGTACCCACTGCCAAGGATAGATGACTTGTTTGATCAATTGCAAGGTTCCAGGTACTTCTCCAAGATTGATTTAAGATCCGGGGATCACCAATTGAAGATCAGGGAGTGGGATATTCCGAAAACAGCTTATAGGACCCAATATGGGCATTATGAGTTTCTAATGATGTCTTTTGGGCTAACAAATGCCCCAACAACCTTCATGGATCTTATGAATTGGGGTTTTAAGCCATTCCTTGACTCTTTTATGATAATGTTTATTGACGACATTCTTATATATTCACGAAGTCGAGAAGACCATGCCGATCATCTCAGGGTAGTTTTGCAAACCCCCTACATCAGCACCGGTTATATGCAAAGTTTTCGAAGTGTGAATTTTGGCTTGAATAGGTCATATTCTTGGGTCATGTAGTCTCTAGTGAGGGAGTTAAGGTTGATCCTCAAACAATTTTAGCTGTGAAGAATTGGCCGAGGCCTACAACTCTGATAGAGATTCGTAGTTTCTTAGGTAGTTGGATATTACAGAAAGTTTGTGGAGGGGTTTTCTACTCTGGCCTCTCCATTGACTAAATTGACGCAGAAGGCAATTAAGTTACAATGGTCAGATATTTGTGAAAAGAGTTTCCAGGAGTTGAAAGCAAGATTGACTACGACACCGATGTTGACTCTACCAGAGGGTATAGATGGATTTGTGGTATATTGTGATGCTTCAAGAATCGGGCTTGGGTGTGTAATAATGAAACATGGGAAGGTGATAACTTATGCTTCTAGGCAGATAAAGAATCACGAAAAGAACTATCCAACACATGATTTAGAACTTGCAGCGGTGGTATTTGCATTGAAAATTTGGCGTCATTATTTATATGGGGTCCATGTGGATATATTAACGGACCAAAAGAGCATTCGATATATTTTCAAGCAGAAGGAATTGAATCTGAGGCAGAGAAGATGGCTTGAGTTACTCAAGGACTATGATATTGATATTCTATATCATCCGGAAAAGGCCAATGTTGTGGCAGATGCTCTTAGCCGAAAATCCATGGGTAGTTTGGCATACTTGGATGCATATCAAAGGCCATTGGCCAAGGAAGTTCAACGATTGGCTAGTTTGGGAGTTCGTATTACGGACTCTAGTTAAGGAGTGGTGATTGTACAAAATAGGACTGAATCATCACGTATTGTGGAAGTCAAAGAGAAGCAATACAACGATCCATTATTGGTACAATTGAAAGAGGGGATTCATAAACATAAAACCATGGCCTTTTCTTTTGGAATGGATGATGGTACACTAAGGTACAAAGGGCGACTATGTTTTCCAAATGTGGATGGTCTCCGGGAAAGAATTATGACTGAAGCTCACACTTCTAGGTATTCCGTGCACCCAGGTTCTATGAAAATGTATCATGATCTTAAGGAAGTCTATTGGTGGAATGATATGAAGAGGAATGTAGCGTAGTTTATGGCAAAGTGTCCAAATTGTTAGCAAGTGAAGGCAGAACTCCAACGGCTCGGTGGGTTTGCACAGAACATAGAAATTCCAATGTGGAAGTGGGAAATGATTAATATGGACTTTGTGATAGGATTACCTCGTACTCCTCATAAGTTTGACTCGATTTGGGTGATTGTGGATCGACTCACGAAATTAGCACACTTCTCGATGGTTAAGGCTACCAATATAGCGGAATAATATGCTTAGTTGTATATCAAAGAAATAGTCAGGTTGCATGGCACCCCAGTTTCCATCATTTCTGATCGGGGAGCACAATTCACTGCTAATATTTGGAAGAAATTTCAGCAAGGTTTGGGTACTTAGGTGAATCTTAGTATATCCTTTCACCCACAGACTGACGGGAAGGCAGAGCGGACTATTCAGACGCTTGAGGATATGTTGCGCGCTTGTGTTCTAGACTTCAAAGGTAGCTAGGATGATCATTTTCCACTCATTATATTTTCCTACAACAATAGCTATCATGCTAGCATTCAGATGGCACCGTTCGAGGCTTTATATGGTAGGAGATATAGATCTCCTATTGGGTGGTTCGAAATTAGGGAAGCAGAGTTGATAGGGCCAGACCTCGTGCATCAGGCTATGAAAAAAGTTAAAATCATTAAGGAGTAGTTGAAGACTGCTTAGAGTCGTCAGAAATCCTATTTGGATGTTTGTCGTAGGGATTTGGTGTTCAAAGAAGATGATTGTGTATTGTTGAAAGTTTCCCTCATGAAATGCGTAATGCGATTTGGTAAGAAAGGAAAATTGAGTCCGAGGTATGTCGGACCGTACAAAATCATTCAGAAGATAGGTGAGGTGGCGTAAAAGCTTGAGCTACCACCTGAGGTGTCATTAGTACACCCGGTGTTTCATGTGTCTATGTTGAAGAAAGTAGTTGGAGATTCGACACTCATTGTTCTGGTTAAGACTATTAAGGTAAATGAGAAATTGACTTACAAAGAGATTCCAGTTTCTATTATTGATCGGCAAGTCTGAAAGTTGAGAAACAAGGAAATTGCACCCGTGAAAGTGCTATGGCGAAACTAACAGGTTGAAGAGGCTACTTTGGAGGCCGAGGAAGAAATGAATAAAAAGTATCCTTATTTGTTTGAATGACCATGCATTTATAAAGTTGTGATCTAGGAAAATTATAAGACTTACATTCTATGAATTTAGTATCATTTGAACAATTGGCGTTAAGGGTGTTCCTTTCTGGAAATATATTGCTTATGAGGACACAGTTGGTGTTGTTTTGTATAATGTTACGTCGCTGGATTATGTATATGTTGTAGGATGTGTTTCTGGGGCTCTCTGACAAGTGGATAGGCTCAGTTACAAGAGAAGCTCTGTCATACTTTTTGAACATTTACGGAGTTAGTTAAATTTGGGGCTGCTGGTGTGTGGTATGAAAACCGAGTTGCATAAGATGCTAATAAGAGATTTTTACCCTCATTCGAGGACGAATGATCCTACGTGGGGGAGAATGTAGGGCCCCGTAAAAATTTGCAAAAGAAAAATAATGTTTCATAGTGCCATACTAGCCTTACGTGTTTGAGGATTGTAGAAATTCTTCGCGACGGGCTTGCGAGCCGCGGCTCAGACTTTTTGGGTTGAACAATGCACCGGAAAATAAAGAACAATATTTGGGAGAAATATGCATTTCTGCGGTACATTATGCGACCGTAGAATCACTCTGCGGGCCGCATAATGGCCGCAGAAGTGGGGCAGGAGAGGGCCAGTTTGGATGCAGTTCTGTGGTCGACTATGCGTCCGCATAACTGTTCCGTGGTTCATTATGCAACCGCAGAACAGGTCTGCGGGCCGCTTAGTGACCGCAGACACCGACAAATTTTTGGCGGTTCTGGACAGCAATTATGCGACCGATATGCGGTCCGCATATTGATTATGCGATCGCATATGCGATCGTAGACCTTGTTCCGGAGCTCCATTTTTGGGTTTTAAAACCCGACCCTACTTCGTTAAATACATGCTTTGGGCCATGTTTGAGCTAAAATCTGACATTTTGGGTGAGAGAGAGTGCCCTAGAGTGAGAAGGTATTCTTCAATAATTGTTCTTCAATTCTTGCTCAAAGTTTTGAAGATTAAGAAGGACAACTCACAAGGCCTTCATCCTAGAGGTAAGATTCTACACCGTAACCCCTAATTTCGAAATTATCTAAAAATGGGTAATTAGCAAGATAATATTTTAGGCATGAGAGTTGTTTATTTTATATGCATGTGATATCAAGGGGTGAAGGAAGATTGTTGAACTAAGCATGGTAAAGATTGGGTTGTGGGATGATGAAATCCTTAATAAAAGGACCTTGAAACCGTATGCACACCTAGTGTTTGATAAAATGCTCAAATGAGCTAGAACCATGATCATCTTCCTAATTTTGATTCAATTTGTTATATTTCTACAATAGATTTAAGTTGCTAAGAATTCCGGAACATTTTAGAGTTTAAGGAAGCTTAATTGAGGTATGTTGGCTAAACTCTTCTCTTAGAATTGAATCCCATGATATTCATGTAAATTATTTAAGTCCCGAGTGGTTTATTATAAAATTGGCTATTCCGAGTAAGATTGAGTTGATTGATATATGTTCAACAAGTATCCCAAATGCTTTATTCATGTTATGTTATCAATTGAGGATGTGTTAAAATATGGGTTGTGCATTAATAATGTTTCGACTTCAAGTCAAGTTCAAACAAAGGCTATTATGCCAAATTTTGTGAAATATCTCTATGTGCCTTAGACTCTAAATTGGTCACATGTATACTATACACCTTGATTTGAATTGTATTTGTTGTTGTTGATGATGATGATATTTGAAATTGAAAAGGTGAGCATGAAATACTAAATATGGCCAACGTGCCAAGAATGATCTTATAATTATGGCCATTAGTGCCAATGAAATGAAAAGATGTGAAAGTAATATGAAATGCGATGATTGATATAAAAAGGTTGATGTCTCGAATAAGACAGCCTAGCCGGTCGGGTCGTGATCGGACACCATGCCGCACACATGGTGGTGATTTTGCTGGAAATTGTAATTGAAATTGTGATTGTGGTCGATGTCCCTAATGGATAGCCTAGACGATCGGGTCGTGATCGGACTCCGTGTTAAAGACGGTGGTATTGATATTGAGAGTAATTGTGTTGATGTCTCTAATGAGATATCCTAGACGATCGGGTCGTGATCGAAGTTTGTTCTGAGAGTACGGTGGTACTGGTATTATGAGTAATGGTATTGTGGACAATGGTATATCGATACTAAACATCTCCCAATGTGTGATATGGAAATTAATTGAAACACTGTCTTGATCCTAAATTGAGGTTTGATGTTGATTAAGGCTTCCATTAACATTATGATCATCTTGTTTGTATAATTTATCATTTTATTGAGAGGGTGTTTAGTTATACATACTAGTGCTATGCGACAGTACTAACATCCCTTTTGTTGGGGGCGCTGCATCTTTAAATGGATGCAGGCAGTTATACAGCAGGAGATATTAATCGGTGATAGCAGTACACCTTCTTCCCAGCTGACTTTGTGAGCCCCACTTCATCCCGGGGTCATGAATCTTTTGTACTTTGTGTATTCTGTTTGAGGTATAGCCGGTGCCTTGTTGCCGGTATTATCATTGTAATCTTCTTTATCTATAGAGGCTTTGTAGACATAGTGTGGGTTGTATATTGGAGCTGGGAAGTCAAACTCGTTATGTTGTATTTGAATTACTATTTCCACTTCAGATTATGAAAAATGTGTGGAATTGGGACTTTAAAAATGAAGTAACTAATGGTAGGAAATTGGTATTACAGACATAATCACTTTATTATTTGATTAACAAAAATATATATATTCCCCTTATTCATGAATGAGTTTGGGGAGAAGGAAATCTAATAGCCGGGATCACTCGGTTGAGCGCCGGTCGCGCTCCTCACTTTTGGGGCGTGACACAAATAATACCAAAATAACAAGTTAGGAGAAAGACACATTTTCAAGTGAATTTCCATATTTTACGTTGGGAGATCTTAGCACCGATATACCACCGTAATTTTAGCACGAAATCCAATCACGTCCCACAGATATCAACCACGATCACAATCATTATCTCATTCTCAATCATTGTTTCAATAATAATCTCAAGCGCAATCACCACCAAGTTTGTGGTATGGCGTCCGATCACGACCCGAACGACTAGGCCGTCTCACCACAATGCCGTGTGGATCGACATCACCTTTTTCTGGCAATCATATCATCCCACTAAAGGGTAATATTCTCATCACATCAATCTCATCCTAACAAAGGGGTACAATAACAATTCACTCCTACACCGACACGTGTAGTTTCAGGGTTAGGTTATTTCAACCTACTCTTCCTCGGTGACTAACGATACTCCCAGGGTGTTTATTTATTTAAAGGATTGACAACTCATTTCATTATCTTCTATATATAATTCAGTTCATTGGAATCGATGGCCATAACACAATGTCACTTTTGGCACGTTGGCCGTATTTAATATTTCATGTTCATCTCTTTCACTTTCAAACATCATCACGGATCATCAACAACAAAGTATTTATATTCAAAACTTTAAGTCCACATATGTGCAATTAAGAATGTTAAGCACATTGAGATTTCTTACACAATTTGGTATAATAGCTTTTATTTGAATCATGACTTGAAGTTATAACATTTAGATATGCAACCCATGCTTCGAGAACATTTTCAAATAGAATATAAGATAACAAGAATATTGGAATACATATTGAACATATATCTTTTGACATGAGGCTTATTCGGAATAATCAATTTATAATGAACAACACGGGACTTACAATGATATTGTGGGGTTCAATTCTAAGAGAGAAGTTTAGGCAGCATACCTTGCCTCGAGCCTTTTAAATTACCACAATGTTTCGAAATTCTTAGCCACTTCAATCTATTTAGAAATATAGCAAAATTGAACACAAATTAGGAAGGAGTTTATGGTTCCAGCTCATTTGAGCATTTTATCAAACGCTAGGTGTGCACTAAGGTCTCAAAGTCCTTCTATGGTGGATTTCCCTCACCACACAACCCAAGGTCTACCCATTTGGGCCCAGCTACTTTCCCACACTCATGATTGTACATGCATGCATGGATACACTCTCATGCCCAAGAATTGCTTGCATTATTATCTAGTGTTATTTAAATCTCGAAATTGAGGGTTAGGATGTAGAATCTTACCTCTTAGGATGAAGACCAAGTGAGTTTTTATTGTGAATACTTCAACTTTGAGCAAGAGTTGATGAACAATAACCTTAGGAACTTCCCCTCTCACTCTAGACTACTTCCCTCTCTCTAAATATCAATTAGGACCAGCCAAAATAACCCACAAGTTTTTTTTATGAAAATGGGATCGGGTGAAATTTTCCAAACTTAAACTCTACGAAGCCGGGTATGCGGTCGTAGACTGGACCGCAAAACAGGTATGCGGCCCGCAAAGGGGACCGCAGAAAAGGGTCCCAAAACTCGATTGTTCGGGTTGGGTCTGGAGTTCGCAGACCAGTTCCGTGGTCCCATAATGCGGCGCAGAACTCCACTCCAAAAACTATCATGCTGGATCTGCGATAGATTGTGTTGCCCGCGAAATGGTTATGCGGTCGCATAATGGACCGCAAAACAACCTCCCAAAATGGGCCATTTCTCTTCTTCCCTGTTACATCCTACCCTGCTTAAGATCATTCGTCCTCGAATGAGGGCTAAAATCCGCCATTTAAAACCAATATGACTCAGCTGCTATAACATACACTAATTGTTCCAAACTTTTGACTAACTCCATAAATTTCCATAAATATTGCCAGAGTTTCCCCTATAACTAGGCCTATCCACCAGTCACAGAATCCCAGAAACCAACCCTAACAATATATACATGAACCAACGATGCAACATAGAATAAAAACAATGCCAACCGTGGTCTCATGAGCAGTATATTAATAAAAAGGAACACCCTTAACATCAACTGTACAAATGATACATAATTCACAGGGAGCAATTTCATAGAATTGATTACATAGCTATTCAAACACGTGAGGGTACTTCTTCTTCATCTCTTCCTCGGTCTCCCAGGTGGCCTCTTTAACATGCTGGTTTCGCCATAGTACTTTCACGGAGACCATTTTTTATTTCTCAGCTTATGGATTAGCCTATCAAGAATGGCGGCTGGAATTTCTTTATAAGTCAATTTCTCGCTAACCTCAATAGCCTCAACTGGAACAATAGGCGACCAGGTGCACTAAAGACATCTGTGGAGGTAGTTCAAGCTTGTCAGCCATCTATCCAAGCCTCTGAATGATTCTGTACGGTCCAATATACCTCGACCCTTCATAAGGGAAACCTTCAAGAATACCCAATTATTCCCTTTAAACCCCAAATCCCTGCGGCGCACATCCGAATAGGACTTTTGACAACTCTGAGAAGTTTCCAATCGATCCTTAATAATTTTAACCATCTCTAAAGCCTGATGCACGAGGTCTAGTCCTATCAATTGCGCTTCCCAAATATCGAACCACCTAATGGGAGATCTACATCTCCTACCATATAAAGCCTCGAACGGTGCCATCTAAATGCTAGCATG
>AWOL01S0104433.1:0-10227 GCA_000715115.1 Nicotiana otophora | reverse complement strand
GTGTTAATCCACTGAGAAGAGTTTTCCATAGCATAAGCGGGAATGGGAGTGACGTAATCGGCAACCTTCCCTTTCCCGTATAGTTGGTCTATGGATTTACCAATCGGAGTGTATTGTCTGGGTGGTCAGTCGTCGAAAGTTGGTCTTGGTGTTTTGTACTCTTGGAGGGCTAGTGGCGGTGAGTGGTAATATGCGGGTTGGGTGTTATAAGTGTGGTAGGTGACAGCGGGTTGTTGGTATCTAGAGGGTGAAGGCTGGTATGTGGGTGGAGGTGTTTGGTATGTTAGGGGAGACTTCAGAACTTCGGCTACCATTACTGCACCCACTTCTTTCTTCTTGGACATACCTCCTGACTGCAAAGCTTTATTTGTGGCCTGGAGTGCTTCAACATTTGTCACCATTCTGCTCTTGATCCCTTCTTCTATTCTTTCTCCCAGCTTGATGATGTCAAAGAATTTATGGTTTTCAATAACCATCNAATCTCTTCAGAGTAGTCAGTGGACATATATTGAGACTCAAACCCCCATCTATCAGGACCCTGGCGATGAATTTATCTTCAAATTGCACTGTGATATGAAGTGCCCTGTTGTGCCTTAGTCCTTCTGGTGGCAGCTCGTCTTCATGAAAGGTGATTTTGTGGCTTTCCAGTACCTACCCAACTATGTTGGCCATTTCCCCACTAGTGATGTTGGTGGGTACATAGGCTTCACTCAACACCTTCATCAGGGCATTCTTGTGTGTCTCAGAGTTTTGTAGCAGTGACAAGATAGATATCTGAGCGGGTGTTTTGTTCAAATGGTCAACCACAGAGTATTCTCTTGCTTGCACTTTTCTCCAAAGGTCGTCAGGACCGGTCTTAATGACAGGCTTTTAGATGCAACTTCTTTTCTTGTTCCTCCCACGTGCTCAGATGTATAAACCCTACCAGTTCTAGTCATGCCTTATGTTACACTTGTTTCTTCTATTTTCGCTTTTCTATTCCTTCTTGCTTCAGCAAAATAATCCCATGGTATAGCATCAGACTTATAAGATGGCGTAGGTTCTACCATCACGGTAAAGGGTATGGTCACCTCGACTTCAAACGGCGATGGTGCGGCTACCTCAACTTCGATCGGTGCCTAAGTTTGTACCACGATAGGTGTGAGAGTGACTGGTGATGTTTTAGGATCATCCCCCTCCCGAATGAGACCTTCAGAGTGCGACACTTATCAGTGGTATGACCCTTCATGCCTGAGTAATAGGCACATGTCTTGTTTGTGTTAATCCACTGAGAAGAGTTTTCCATAGCATAAGCGGGAATGGGAGTGACGTAATCGGCAACCTTCCCTTTCCCGTATAGTTGGTCTATGGATTTACCAATCGGAGTGTATTGTCTGGGTGGTCAGTCGTCGAAAGTTGGTCTTGGTGTTTTGTACTCTTGGAGGGCTAGTGGCGGTGAGTGGTAATATGCGGGTTGGGTGTTATAAGTGTGGTAGGTGACAGCGGGTTGTTGGTATCTAGAGGGTGAAGGCTGGTATGTGGGTGGAGGTGTTTGGTATGTTAGGGGAGACTTCAGAACTTCGGCTACCATTACTGCACCCACTTCTTTCTTCTTGGACATACCTCCTGACTGCAAAGCTTTATTTGTGGCCTGGAGTGCTTCAACATTTGTCACCATTCTGCTCTTCATCCCTTCTTCTATTCTTTCTCCCAGCTTGATGATGTCAAAGAATTTATGGTTTTCAATAACCATCAGTCTTTCGTAGTATTGCGGGTCTTGAGCTCTGACGAAGAACTTATTCAGCTGTTCTTTTTGAAGTGCCGGCCTTACTTTTGCAGCTTCAGATCTCCACCGAGTAGCATACTCGCGAAAGGCTTCCGTTGGTTTCTTCTTGAGATTTTGAATATAGAAAATGTCTGGTGCATTTTCTGTGTTGAACCTGAATCGATTCATGAAATATGATGCCATGCTCACCCAATTCATCCACTTCTTTGGGTTCTGACTAATTTACCAATACAAAGCATCTCCAATGAGGCTCCTCATGACCAGCTTCATACGAATTCGTTCATCTTTGCCAACCCCTACAAGTTTGTCACAATATGTTCTTAGATGCACTTTTGGATCACCAGTTCCGTCGAATATTTCGAACTTGGGAGGTTTGTAACCCTCCGGCAGTGCTACATCTGGTTGAATGTACAAGTCCTCATAATTCAAACCCTCAATTCCCTTGCCACCTTCGACACTATGAACTGTGCTAGTATGCTACTTGAGTTCTTCCCCCTTGTTCTTGATGAGCAGGTCCTTCTCAGTAAATTTCGGTATATATAGGGTTTGTTGTGGAGTATGGGGTAAATGTTCCTCATATAAGGGACTGCTTTGGTGGAATTCGGGAATCTGGGCATAATGGTGGTTGTTGGTTGAGTTTTGGGGATCAGGAGTAGGTTGCGGTGCAATCTGAGGAGTGTGGTAAGTGGTAGTTTGTGGGTATTGAGTTGGATGATAATGGTGTTGTGGAGGAGTAGGTACCGGTGGAGGGTTATGGTTCTGAGGAGCTATGGTGTATTGATGTGGTGAAGGAGGATTCAGCGGTGGATTTTGGTTCAGCGTGTTTTGGGGTGGTTCCGATTTTTGAGCGTTTGGGTTTTGTTGGTTGACATCAGNCCTCCATTCATTGATTTCTTCCATATCCACTTTGTGTTGTTCCAGATGCCTAGCTTCAGACTCGAAGACCCTTTTGCGTAACCTCCTATACTTGACATGTGCCTCGGAAACATCATCAATGATCCTATTTTCCAAATTGACCCCTGGCTTGACGTCTCCCACTATATCATCTACCAACCATGATGGATACAAATATACATGACCGGTATGGTAACTGTCTGGCTCGATAGTCTCTCTTTCCACAATGACCTTTTGGTTCCACATATATTGTGCCTCAAACCCGAGGTACGACCTGTTTTTTTCCAGTTTGTCTCATTACCATTATAGGAGCATAAGGATAAATGCCTCGCAACCCAATCAATACCAAATAAGTAGTATCCCTCGACCTGATGATGAACTCGCTGCTGGGAAACCACTCGAACATCCAATGTACCTTCTCGTCTGTCAGATTGCTGAAGAAATGTACCCAACTTACAGCACCTTCGGGTTGTGCAAACCTATCTGGGATGAATGTCATTTGTTTTGGGTGATGTTAAGCTATGTAGTCATTCAACTGTCGTCGCAAAAGCTCTCGGCAGTATTCTCCACTCTGAAAGTGTTCCAATAGCCAGACTTGCAATAATAGACTACAACCTTCAAAATGTCCAAACCCCTGCTTGCACCGATTTAGAGCGCGGTGCAATTCAGCTATGATCATAGAGATGATCGTGTAGGTTTTACCCTCGATGCCTTCCATTAAAGTTCTTGCAACCATAGCTAAACGAGTGTGAATCCTTCCACCTTTAATTGGAAATATCAACAAACCCAAGAAGCAAATAATGAATACATAAACACGGCGGTGCATCTAACCTAAGGAGGTGATGGCAAGTTCCTCATGATGAAAACGATATGACTTACTGTGCCCGTAACACTTATAAAAAAATTCAAATGGGATGTATGACTTCTTCAAACAAAGCAACTCATCATTTTTCTTGAAACCTAGCATTTTTAGAAAACTGTGAAGGGTGCACTTCTCTGGCACTAATAACCCTAGACTATCCCATGGAAGCTTAGCGAAGCCTACTATTACTTCTAGGAGAGGAGTCATTTCTATGTCACCAAAGCGGAAGACGTCCCTTTTCTCATCCCAGAACATGGTAGCGGCCTCAATCAATGCCCTATTTTTTCGATTCTCTAGCAAGGACGGCAAATTAACAAGGACCATTCTCACATGATTCTTGTCGCAAGGTGCGATATTTTTTCACCAATCAAGTAGCAGAGGTGGGATGTTTTGGACCATGTCGAACCTGCGGACTTCGTGCTTCCTTTTTTGCAAGCAAATAGAGTTAGCCCTCTCCCCTTCAAATTCAACCATTTACACAATAATAATCAACATATTGGCACATTTTCTCCAAGTAATGCATATAACATGGTAGTGTCCATTGAGATTGTGAAAATCCCGTCGGACTTTGGACAAGGCTTATCTTAACGGGCTATTACATTAACAACGTCATAACCCGTACTAGATTTAACAGGATGAATGTACATTTGATGGTGGAGTAAGGTTTCTAGATTGGTCTAGATTGGTACTCTCAAGTGGACAACTTGTGAGGGAAAGGCACGGGACCGTCGACTGCACTGCTGATCGACTAGTCTACCGTAAATAAGCCTTTCTGATTTAAAAAAGGGTAATTCTGAAAGAGCACGGACAATCATCAAGTGCCGCTATGTTGATAATTGGCACGAGTGGAGTATGATGTGGTGCATGCTTTATGCAGAGATAATAACACGTTGCCAAATATTTGCATGATAAATATGTAAAAGCAACAAATACGGTAATAAGTTAAAACATGAAAAGCATAACAAAGATAGGCAAAGGAAGAAGTTAGTTCGTGGAATATATGCGAGAATGTAATAAAGCAAGTAAAGTATTAGGGATAGGAGAGGCATGATTTAGCAGTCAAATGAAGAGCGGTCATAGAAAATAATGGGGAAATGATGTGCATGTTAAAATAAATTTAAATAAATAAAGGTGGAGAAGAGAAAGGATGTGCATGTTATAACAAAGAGAATAATCCACATAAGCCAAGTTCATTATGGTAGAGCCTAAGTATTTCCCCAGCAGAGTCGCCATGCTGTCGTGCCCCTTTTTCTCGCGAAGGCGGGTTTCGACATGTGACAACTCTTTTGGATAGGAGATGGGGTTTTAAAAGAAAAGAGTCTCCACCTAACAGTTTCTAAGGTGCGTTAGGGCACCTAATATGCAAATGACTCTATTTTACTAGTCAACGTCACCAAAGATCGGGTAAGGGCTCAAATTACCTCAAAGAGAAGGTGTTAGGCACTCTTCAAGGTCCACAATGGTGCGTCCTGGCTGAACTTAAGATTATGTGGATTACAATTAGGCTAAGTAATCAAATAAATAAAGTGAATGTAAATGTGAAAGAATTTCATTACAACATGATTAGTACATATCTTAGTAGGAATATAGGTATACGACTATTTGGATCTAATAACAACATATAAAAGAGGGAGAAGGGTGGGTCTTAAGTTTTTTAGCCTAAAGGATAATCCCGTGCAATATAAATAATATTTCGCAACTCCCTTGAGATAAGGAGTTACTCATATTATTCAGCGGGCACAGACTATCATCTCCTGCTACCCGATTACTATGTTAAAGTTGTTTACCTAAAGTGTGCTAATTCAATTCTAAGTCGTGCTTTATGCATGCACTGCCTGTCCCATTCCTATAGTCCAGGAGGCATTGGACCTCTATTAGGGTGGCTCTAGACTAAACTTAGTCTGCTCAAAATGATAAAACTAGGGGACATACAAAACAAATTGAACTTCAAATGAGAGCAGTTAAAGGCTCAAGTTAGCATCCACACTTAGACAATAAAGGCACGTAAAATAGGTTCTCACATTGAGCGTTGGACAGTTTCAGAATTGAAGCCAATTAAAAATCATTAAGCCCTATATACATGGTTTCTATATGACCTCGGATTCAAACGCGCGTGCATAACATTACTGCTTTTAGTGACTAAGGCGAGGAAGCAGTAAACCATTTGCTGTTAACGCTAGTTTTAGATACCATTTTTAGAAAGGAGTGATAGGCATGATATCTAATAGTGGCATAGCTAACAAATGAGAAGAGTTCTGGAAACCCAGCCTTGACAAGGGGATAAATAATACTATGTGAGGACAATATCCTATAGACAGGATCTCTAGTGATTGACAATCAAACCATGATTTTATAACATATTACCTATGTGAACAAGTTATCTAGGCGGAGCAATAACGATAATAGTAGCTAATTAATTAATTAAAGTCCTATAGACATGCTTTCTAGGTGAAAAACAACAGAACATAAGCTAGTGGAATCTTATAGGCATAGCATCTAATGAACATGAAGCAGTTATGCAAATTGAAAGAATGTTTATTTCCTGTAGGCAAGATGTCTAGTAACACACAGCAGTAGTCATGGGAATAAATACAGTACTTAAGCTTTGATAGTAGACGAGTTGTGTGATTGTGCTATTTTCCTAATGGCATGATTTCTACCAGTTCACATGAAAATTAAATGGGATATATATAGCAGGTTGGATAACAAGTAGACCATACGAACCCTATAGGCAAGCTTTCCACCCTTTCATGCAAACATTAGAGTATACCCATTTTTCGATTTCACTAACACCCCCAATTTTTTATTACAAAATTATTACAGATCCAATGATGAATGTAATTGCAACATATTATACAAGCAATAGCAGTAGGCCTATAGCCGGCCCAAAAAGAGATACCTAGCATTGCTTGGGCATTCAACAACGCTTTCTTCACAAATAGAATACCCAGATCCCAACAGGGGACTATATTTATCATCATATTCCGGACACCATAGAGAAACTCAAACCAAACCAAACCGCTACAGATTGATCATATGACCCAAACATTGAATCACACAGAAGTCACTTAAACAACTCAGTTTGCATATTCAGTAGGTAGAATAAGGAAAGAACTGAGTGTCAGAGACAACTAAGGTCTCAGTAGTAAAGGGAGTGTCCAAAGAACTCCAAATCCTAGTGTGTTAGAATTCACAAGGGTCTCAAAGGGACCCCGAGCAGTGCTCACACTAGGGAGGTCAATAGAGAAAGTCTTAGTAGCGTTGGCTCTCAGCCAGCTAGGAGTGATAGATTCAGAGTAGTATAGGCAACAAATGAGAGTTAGAGAACAATGGTTAAGGGACAAAATTTGGAGAGATGCACTTGTATTTTTAGAAAGAAGACATAGCAAAGGTGCACAAAACACATAACATGCTTGTTAAGAGAGTCAAACATACTTAGAGGCAGGTTGCTATTACATGTTTAACACTTAGCAAGAAGTAACTTATTGGCAGAAAACACATTGAGAGAGTTAGAGGGGAATCAAGTTTTCTGAGATTACAAGATTAGCATACAAAGATGCATAATACCAAACGAGTCTAAGTAAAGCACTAACTTAAAGGGTTTAAAGCCTAGGGGTCCAAATCATGCTGAATATTCATCACAACACCAGAAAGTAGACATTCCAATTTATCACTAAGACAAACAGTCTCAAACATTGCAAGGAAACACAGATTAAGATAGCCATTCTAAAGGTCCCAAATAATTGTTAAGAATATAGAATCAAGAAAAACAAAGTCATGATGAGTGACATAATAGCAGGGGAGCAAATCATAGTTAATAACACATTACATATGTGAGGAAGCCATTGCAGGAATTCAAAGTAGAGTAGGAAAGCAAATTCATGTAAACCAGTAATGTAGACATTCAAGTACCAATACATTAGGCTAAATGAACTTAAGAGGGTCTAAATTATTCAAGGGAAGCATATTCAAATAACATCTCTCAAAAACTGGAGATTTAAAGTAAAAGGCCAAATGCTAAAGAGGTTCAAATTAGAATACGGGTGCAATGCTAGTACAGTTACACATAGAGATGGTCTAAGAGCATATTTAGGTCATGAAATTCATAGGCGTGAATATGCAGGTCATGAGCACAGAAGAGATGGCAGTGCTCGCACCAAGAAAAGTTGCAAATCAAATCCTGATAGCCTTGGCTTTCAACAGGCCAAGAATCAAGAGTATAGACCAAGAGAATAAGAGAACAATAGATTAATATCTTCGATTTTAGTGAATCCGGGTGATTAAAATAAAGTCTGTTTCTAAGGGGAACGGGGAGGGGTTTATATAGTAGTAGGAATCAAGCGAAAAAACAAGGAAAACAATCCATCAAACATAAATATGGAAAAAAAGTACCTCATGCTATTAGTAATGGAACGAGTAAAAGGAAAAGTATAAAATTCCGAACCCTAATTCGATAGAAATCAAGGAATCGACCAAAGGTTTTGCTGAATCAGCTACATAACGCCTTGCCATGAATGTATATAGATGGAATACCATCTAGATCTTGAAAATTAAAGACGGTTTTCACATGATTCAAGCCTGGTACTTGCCAAAAATAGGCAAGTACTAAGTGATACCAAAAATCGTGTAAGTAACACGGAGATGGAGCATATATGGAAGGCAAATTGTGGAGAGATTCCACATTAGAACTGGAGTTGGGAGATTTAGAAGAGGCGACTGCAAGGGTTTGAGAGGATAAGAGAGAAAATATGGGGGGAAATGGGGCGGCAGTCTTTAGGGAAAATGGGATTAGGGTTAGAGGGTTGGGTAATTAAAAGGGTTTAGTTTATTAGGGGCCGTTGATCATTTAAGATCAACGGCCAAGATCGGATAGGGAACAGGCGGGTCAAGTGAACGGTCTCTGGCCGGGTTAAATTAGAGCGTTATTTGATTAGGATGCTGAGGTGAATGGGCTAAGTGTTTGGGCCACAATTGGTCCTAAACTTAGCCTAAATGTTGTGCCAGTTTTTAAATAGGAGATTAAAAGGGAAATAATTTAATAAAATAGTTAAATAAATATATAAAAATGCTATTTATGCAACTTAATACTTTAAAACAATAGTAGAAAATGTAAGATATTATTTTGACCTTGAATAAGATGACAAATGCAATAAAAATGTAAATATTGGCTATTATTGCAAAATTATGCAAATAGCTAAAAATACTATTGTAATTATATAAAATAAAGTAAAAGTATTTGAAACATGTATTATAGGTGCAAATAATAATTTTAGATAATTAAATCATCACAAAATAATTTGAAGGAGTAATTAATAAATATTCAAGTAATTTAAATGCAAGAAAATTGATTCTAAAGTTCTAAAAATTATGGACAATTATTGAAAATTATTGTATAGATTTTGTAAACTAAATAATGATGCAATATGATGTTTTGAAAGGTATATATATACTATTTTAGAAAATATTAGGGCAAAATTGGGTATTAACAGTGTTAGGCATCGTCGCGGCTCTGGTGGGAGTTGGGTCGTGACACCCTGCACCACTATTTCTTTAACTAAAACAACGAATACATATTGGTTTTGGCTGATTCTATTTTAATATAAGGTTTTCCGGACCTAAATTTACACTTTTTACTTCCAATAGTAGCATATCATTAAAGTTGTTTAGTTGAAATATTTAATAAAAATGCTTGTTTTTGCAAAATCATTTACTCCATATGTATGAGATTTTGTCAATCTATTGTTCTTTAATTGTTTAAGGTTAAAATCATACGTACTCCTACTGTTTTCTATATATCATTCACTTTTCATAAAGAAAAATTATTTTGTTCTTTAGATTGTTAAGCTTTTCCTCTCTATAACTTCCCTTTTTCATGTTAAGTGTCAAGATTGACTTGTATCATAAACGCTTGATATTGTGGTTTAATATAATAATACATGTTTACCATTAAAATTATATTATGGTTTTGAGGATATGTGATTTAAACCAATACCAATTGATAAACAATGAATTAAACAGATAAATTGAACAATAAAACAAATCAAACCGGTCTGCAAACAATGCCTCGAAAGCAGAAAGCAGCGTATGGAACAAACAGCGATGGAACAATAAGTAAAACACAGAAAGCAGCGTATGTGTCTCTTCTTATCATTGAATAATGAAAATCTACCTTACAAGTGAATTGGATCCCTCTTTATATAATAGAGGAATCCTAAATAAGGTACAACTCTAATAACGGAAGCAAATCCCATGATTGGCACTAATAACCGCTTTAATTTGATCTGTTCCGGGATTTCCACCATGATCTTCGACCGGTTACTGATATCTCGCCACTTCGTTATTATGCCTTACTCGAAGTCAATCATGCTTGATCTCGATTGTTGTTGGCCTCGATCTTAATGAACACTTCGATCTCAAGGCTTGATGTTCTATCTTCGAGCTCGAGACCGATCTATTATGAGGTTACCCTCGAGGCAACTCCCCTGCCAACGAAATCAGGTATGCCCGATTTCGACTTACATAATAAATGGGAAATTGCGTACCTTGCTCTTCTCGAAATAGGACACCGCTTACCGCGATATCCGATACTACCAAGTATAAGTAAAGTGTCATGCCCCAAACCTGAAGGGACGTGGCCGGCACTCGGTACCATACTCGGCCCGAGCATACCACTCTGTAACTGTGAACTCTAGAGGAATAACCCTCA
>AWOL01S0104413.1:0-13307 GCA_000715115.1 Nicotiana otophora | reverse complement strand
CCTCCCCAGACCCCATTAATGGGATTCTACTGGGTTGTTGTTGTTGTTGTTGTTGTCTTGATAGTCACTAATCAATAGCTTTAAATTCTTAGTTAATTTTAGTTAATAATCCTATAAATCTCAATTGTTGATTCTCCTATATAGCAATCAAGCTAGAAATTACGAGAATACTGTTTAAATCAAATCTATATGGATACGATATTATATTATACTATATTTGATTAACGAGCATAATTTAAGTGTGTGATTTGCGCTCGTCAAATTTTGGCGCCATTGTCGGGGATTGGCAATCAATACCATTTGAAATAGTTTGTCGTGCTAATTCAGGAGTTTTTTCTTTTTATTTTATTTCCCTTTTTACGGTTGGTGTTCATTGGTTGTGTGCATGTTACAAGATAAGATTGGTGCTTGATAAGAGTTTATGCGAAAGAAGTGCTACCATATGAGCCAAAGTTAGAAACAAAACTACGACAACTGAGAAAGGAAAGAGATCTCATAGAGAAGTTAGAAAAGGTTGGGCAACCCTCAACCCAAGAATTTATGGCCGGAAATGGTGATGATAATGTATATTTGGCTGCAAGTGAGGCAGCCCAACAATGATAAAACGCTGCACAGGATGCTGAGGAAGCAGCTATTAGAGCTGCATAGAATGTCTATGAAGAAGAGAGGGGTCACATAATTAATCAACGTCAACCTTTGGCTGCAGACCAGTTTGGAAATATAGCTCCCATGCCTGGGAGACCAATTTGGCAATTATGCTAGACCGGTCTACAATCAAGGATTAGCAAGCGTTAGACCACCTCCAATAGCAGCAAATAACTTTGTGTGGAAGCAAGGGTTGCTTCAAACCATTCCGAATTATTGTGTCTTCATAGGAAAGATGAACGAAAATCCAAACACACATCTAATGGACTTCGAGGAGATTATGAAAACCTTTCAATATAATGAGGTGTCACAAGATGCAGTGTACTTAAGGGCATTCCCCTTTTTACTTAAAGATGATATGAAGGAGAAGACAAGAATATTGCTTGATAAATATTTTTCCTCAGCTAAGACGGGCAAAAGTAGAAAACAAATCCATAACTTCTGCCAGAAAGAGATTGAAATAGTTTTTGAAGGCTGGGAGAGGTTTAAGGAGATAGTTAGAAATTGGCAACATAGTAGAATTGATCTTTGGATGCAACTCCAGGACTTTTGGGAAGGATTGACACCGGCCTCGCGTAGAACATTGTGGAATTTAGTTTGAGGCCCTTTGATGAAGGAGACTCCAAAGGAGAACTTACAATTCATGATGAGTTATTTGAAGATTCCAATCAGTGGCCCTCTGAGAATGATGAAAGAAGAAAATCAATTGGTGTTCACCAAGTTGATGCTAATACATCTGTGCAGGTACAACTTGATGCTATTACTAAAGAAATATGAAAGGTGACCTTAGTTAGGATACCAAATGAGCCTCACACAACTTGTGATATATGGGGAACATGACACCCTACTCATGAGTATCAAACCTTAACTGCGGAAGTGAATGTTGTGGGAGATTATGATTTTAATGCAATGGGTCAGAGGCACCCCCTATTTTCATGGAGTTCACCTAGGGGAACTTTGAATGAATGGCAACAGAACAACCCCAGTACCCAGGGACAAGGAGCTCCGGTCTTCCAAAATCAACAGAGGCAGCAATATCAGTTTCCGCATTCCAATCAGTTTAGTATGGAAGATGTAATGAAGGCTTTTATTATCAAGACAGATGAGAGGCTTGAAACTCATAGCTCATCTATACGGGAACATGGAGAAGCTATCAAAGAACTGGGCACGGGTTTTTGGAACCTGGAAAGTTAGGTTGGGCCGGTAGCTACTCTATTGCCTAAGAGTATTCAAGGAACTCTCCACGCGGATACGGAAATAAATCCCAAAGAAACATTAAATGTTGTAACTTTGGGAAGTGGACAAGGGTTGAAAGATCTCACCCCAAAAGAAAATGATGTGAGATTTGAAATAGAAAACGGGCAGTAGCTAAAGAGTGATGTTGGTAAGAAGAAGAATGGCCAGATGAAAGGTGAGAAAAAAAAGAAGGAAGAAAACTCGAGAAGGGAGGACCATGAGGAGAACAAACATATGCCTGCTCTGCCTTTCCCTCAAAAGAAAAGTAAAGAAAAGCTTGACAAGTAGTTTTGGAGATTTCTGAATGTGCTGAAATTGGTTCATGTGAACTTACCATTCATAGAAGTGTTCTCACAGATTCCTGCTTATGCCAAATTCATGAAAGAGATCCTTATGAAGAAGTGCAAAATAGAGGAAACTTTATTTGTCTAGCTCACAGAGCATTGCAGCACGATATTGCAAAATAAACGACCACAAAAGTGTGGAGATCCAGGGAGTTTTACTATGCCTTACTCTTTAGGAACTATTAATTTTGATAAATGCTTATGCTATTCCGGTGCCTCAATTAATTTAATGCCTCTATCTATCTATAGGAAACTTGAGAAGAAGATTGGAGAGAAAAGGTCTGCACCTATATCTTTGTAGCTGGCAGACCAAACTACAATAATACCCTAGGGGATAGTGGAAGATGAGTTAGTTCGGGTGGATAAGTTTGTATTTCTTGTGGATTTTGTAGTGGTAAATATGGAGGAAAACAAGGAGATCCCCCTCATTCTAGGAAGACCATTCTTAGCGATGGGTAGAGCTACATTAGATATACGCGAAAGAAAACTCATTCTTAGAGTGGGTGAGGAGACTGTGACTTTTAAGACGGATGTATCAATAGGGGCACAAAAGGATAAACCAGCTGTGAGTGTCGAGTGGAAAGTAAAGGGCTCGAAAGAGAAGGCTGTGGTGAGCGAGAAAGATAAGTGTGGGATGTATCTAAAAAAGGACGAGAAGAAGCTATCCGCATGGATGTGTGCATTAGTTCAGGCGCGAGGAATGGAGCCCTACTTCGACTCAGACCCCGACTAGATGTTCGGGAAAGTTTCCTTTACCTTATGCTTTTAAACTGTGTGCCATGAGCACATGACACAACTTAAAGTGAGGGGTGGGGGATATTTGTATGTATGTATATTAGTTTTCTTTTTCTTAGTTGTAGGAGTAAGAGATAGAAAAAGTTCAGAATTTCTTTTAATGTTTTCGATTTTTCCCGAGGATGGATATCATTGGTTTGGTTTTTCTTTGTGTCGTGGTTCTTTTCCAAGGGTTTTATTTGAACTAGGAGTAGTTACACCTTAAAGGAAATATCTTTGTGCCGTGGTTCTTTGCGCTGTGATGTGAAATGAAGGCAATATATCTTAACTTTATTACACCTTGAGAATAGTAAGTGCTTTAGTTGTGACGTTTAGGCTAAGTTTTTGAATCTTGTATAAGTACCTTGAATTGTATGATCTTAACTTAGCTTTACTGCTTTAACTATAGTGTCTTGATAGTCCAATTCTGGGTGAGTTATATGCCATGTGTGTGTGAGATTCTGTGTTGTTCTGTGCATTGCGTTTGATGTTTAGAACGTTTCTCGTATGTTTGCAAAGCGAAATGGTAGTCTTATTCAGTCTTGGAAGTGATATAGACGTTTCTTTGTTGAGCCAGTTATATTCTTTTACCCACCTAATTTTTATGTATCTTAGTCAACCCCTTTGAGCCTATAATCATGTTTCGTTTGCAATCACATTACAAGCCTTACCCATTTGTTTGAATTGACTATCTATTACCTCTCGTGGGCACTTGAATTATTTATGAACTTTTTAAAAGTTAAAGAGTGGGGTGGTGGTTTGGCTTTTGAGTGGAACTATTGAAAGAAGTATAAAGGTGCATTATTTCAAAGTTGATGCATGAAATAAGTAATTTTTGATGTATTCATGCTTAAAGAAGTCGGGAGTTGATGCATATTCATGCGAAGGTAGAGTTATGGTTTGACATAAGTGTGGGGTTTTGAACGGTTAATTATAGTCACTCCTATATCCAAATGTATCCTACCCATTCTGCAGCCTACGTTACAAACAAATAAAGTCCTACTTGATCCTTGACTGAATGAGCTCAATTAGTAGAGTAGTACACTATGGGCAAACCTATGGTACGTATTTTGTGGCATATGAATGTTGGTTTTGAGAGTGAGTGAATTCTTTCTATATTGAGTTCCTAATTGTTCTTAATTTTATTGTGTGTGGAACTACTCTGTATTGTTGTGTGAGGGAACTTGATTCACGGATAAAAGGTAATGTCGTTGACCTTTGTGTTAGAGTAAGTGAGCGGGTAGTGAAAAATATGTGGTGCCTTTGAGTCAAATCTTGAGGCGATGATGTTACGATATTGTGCTTATCAAGGACGAGCAATGGAAGTGTGGGGAGTTGATGGTAGGCTATAATTACGTGTTTTAGTCGCTTACTGCACTCTAATTCACTGCACTTTACTTGTGTTGAGCTTTAATTGATAGTGTTTTACACTTATTGTGTGTTTTATGCCTTGTAGGAATGATTCTGAGTTATTTAGAAGTGGTGGAGCTAATTCAAGATTTTTTGGAGCTTTGAAGTTTGAGTAAAAGCCCAAAGGATTAAGCTGGGATCATGTTCGGGGCTCGAGGATAACGTCTGCACATCAAAAATCAAGAAAAAAGCAACACTCTAAGGAATTTTGCTACCGCGGCATGTGGGGCGGCGCGTGGTGCGCCGCAGCAGTGTGATTTTGCAACCTGTTGAAATTTGCATGTTTCCTAATAAGTCCCACTAATGCCCCACATGGCGTGCCGCATGACTGTGCAAGTTTTACGGAGTTATTTTCCTATTTCGGCTAGGAAAGGGCCTTTAGGAACTATTAATTTTGAAAAATCCTTATGTGACTCTAGTGCCTCAATTACTTGAATGCCTCCGTCTATATACAGGAAATTGGAGAAGCAGATTGGAGAGATAAGGTTGGCGTCACGCCCCGACCTTGGGCAGCGTGACCGACGATCAAGAGGGTTACCTTTATCGAGCAAGCCTGCACAATGCCGTTGACCCAACTCACTCAAGAATTAAGAGAAGAATACATTTCATTAAATAGACAGTAAGAGATTATGTGAATAACACCAGTTCATTTCCATTAGTTATGTCATTAACAAATCTCCAAAGCAATACACTATACATTCGTAGTTAAAGTGGAACATATGGTACAATTACAACAAGTTTAGTTCAACCTTCCCAAAACAATATACGAATCTCTAAGTTCTGTGCTAGCCCACCGGGCCTTTGATGCCCGGCCTCTACTTGCTGATAGTTTGGACACCTTGCCACAAAGTCCACTACATTCCTCTTCATATCTTTCCACTAGTAGACTTCATTTAGACAATAGTACATCTTTGTGGAGCCCGGGTGCACAGAATACCTAGAAGTGTGAGCCTCAGCCATGATTCTTTCCCAGAGACCATCCACATTTGGAATATATAGCCGCCCTTGGTACCTTAGCATACCATCATCCATGCCAAGAGAGAAAGCCAAAGTCTTATGTTTGTGAATCCCTTCATTCAATTGTACCAACAATGGGTCGTTGTATTATTTTTTCTTGACTTCCGCATCAAGCGATGATTCAGCCCTATTTTGCACAATAACTCCTCCTTCACTAGAAACCGCAAGGCGAACTCCCAAACTAGCCAACCGATGAACCTCCTTGGCCAACGACCTTTGATATACCTCCAAGTGAGCCAAACTACAAATAGGGTTCTGGCTAAGAGCATCCGCTACAATATTATCCTTCCCTAGATCATACAGAATATCGATGTCGTAATCCTTGAGTAACTCAAGCCATCTTCTCTGTCTCAGATTCAATTCCTTTTGCATGAAAATATATGGAAGGCTCTTATGGTCCGTGAATATATCCATGTGGATGCCATATAGATAATGACGCCATATCTTCAAGGCAAATACCACCGCCGCAAGCTCTAAGTTAGGTGTCGTATGGTTCTTTTCATGATTCTTGAGTTGCCTAGAAGCATAAGCTGTCACCTTGCCATGTTGCATTAATACACACCCAAGTCCAATTCTTGAAGCATCACAATATACCACAAACCTATATGTACCCTCTGGTAGGGTCAACACCGATGTCGTAGTCAATCTTGATTTCAGCTCTTGGAAGCTCCTTTCACAAGCATCTGAACTTAGTTGGCTTCTGCGTTAGTTTAGTCAACGGAGAGGCAAGAGTGGAGAACCCCTCCACCAATTTTCTGTAATAACCGGCTAAGCCCAAAAAATTGTGAATCTATATTGGAGTTGTAGGTCTAGGCCAATTTTTCACAGCTGCAATCTTCTAAGGATCAATCTTAATTCCTTCTCTGGAGATGACATGACCCAAGAATGTAACAGATTCAAGCCACAATTCAAATTTCAAAAACTTTGTATAAAACTGGTGCTGACCTAGAGTCTATAGAGGTGCCCTAAGGTGATCGGCATGGTCCTCTCAACTTCGTGAATATACAAGGATATCATCAATAAACACTATCACAAAAGAGTCGAGGAACGGCTTGAAAACTCGGTTCATAAGGTCCATGAAAGCTGGAGGGGCAATGTTTAGCCCCAAAGACAATATGGTACACCCTATGTTTCCGTACGTGAAAGTACGCCATAAGTAAATTGATATAACCTCGGAAATCAGATGTTACATCCCGCATTTTTATATGTTAAAGTTTGGTCGTAAGTTAATCGACGTAAGTTCGGAGATGATACTATGTTTAGATTATAATCATTATGCTATTTCAAACAAGTGATGAGTAAATTCGTGAAGGTGAGGGGGTAAGCAAATCGAAGAAAATGAATTTCGTCAAAGTTTGTCATTTTGAGACAATTTATAAATATGTTGGGAAAGGGTTAAATATTAATTTTAGTGGAAATTGTAGAAATTGAAAAAATATACATATTTGGTGAAATATTTAAGTTAGAGTTTTTTAGGGGACATCATCCACTTGGGATATAGAAACTTGGCAGTAAATGATCTTCTTAATCAAGCCAAAAACGTGGCAGCAAACCTATACCCATATTAGTGACTCTTAAGTTGTATGGTAAGGTAGAAAAATTAGAGGTTTATGTGGCTAAGTCACCACATGAAGTGGGTCCCACAACCTACTATTTAAAGAAACTTCTTATCTCATTAGATTGGATGTTAGGCTTCCTAATTAAGGATGGAAAACTTCACCAAGCAAATTTCATCAAAGATCATATAAGATAGTAACGTAAGTTACTTCAATTCATACGAGACTTATTAGATAATTAGCTATGGGATTTTGCGATTCTAACAAAGAATGGTGAAATCTTTCTCAAGAATATCATACGGATATTTTCCTACTTTTATCCGTCGTTACGTGTTGTCGCAATTGACGTGTGTAAGAAGGATTGTCAAGAGAATTGGTTTAGGTATGTTAAGGCTATCCCTTCTTTCCCTTTGTCATGATCTATACAATACAAAGGAAACGAGAAAATGCACAACTTCCATAAATGACTATATTCATAAAAATGCTAGAGATGCTTATGTTCTTGATTCCCCACGTGTCCTATTATTCTATCTTCTGTTCATGCGTCTCAGAAAACACGTAAGTTGAAACAGTTTACTTCATGATATTACTCAAAGGCATAATTGTCGTATGACACTCCGAGAGATTTTATTGACGTACTTCTCATGCATTGCATTCATTTATACAAGTACATTTACCCATGACCAGATGGTGTTATATACGCGTATATATGTATATGGGATATGGGAAAAGGTTATGGCATTATATACGCACCACTCCTGATCAGCTGGTATACGTTGATGATTTTGCCCACAATGGCTGAGATGATATGATGGGATGCCCTTAGAGGCTTAATGATGTTATGAACACATATACCTATGCACGACATGACATTCATACGCATATGCATGACACTTTAAATATTTCATGATTTACAGACTTATCCAGACTTAAATGTCAAGGCTTTTACTCCTTGTTTCTCTCATGTCTATTATTTATTGATTTTCATTCCTTACATACTCAGTACATTATTTGTACTGACGTCCCTTTTTGCCTGGGGATGCTGAATTCATGCTTGCAGGTATAGACAATCAGTTTGACAAGCCCTCATAGTAGATGAGGTTAGCATTCAGCTAAGGATTGGTAAGACTCCACCTCATTCGGAGTGCAGCCGAGTCGGCGAGTCATCATGTCAGAATTTTTCTACAGACTTATGGGTAGGCTAGTACCCTGCCCCAATTGATGTCAAATACTCTTAGAGGCTTTGTAGACAGTGGTTCATATTGTACAGTATAGCAGAGGCCTTGACATCCCATATGTATTCATGTTTTAAGAAAGATGGTTCATTGATACAGTGCTTTCCCACTTATAGTTATACGTTACGAGTTGTGGCAATGTTGGCCCTATTAGCAATGACAGTACGACAAGAAAGATATGCTACATTGGTACTCAGTTGAGTAAAGCATCGGGTGCCCATCGCGGTCCATCGTTTTGGGTTGTGATGGAAGTGGTATCATAGCAGATCTGTCCTAGGGAGCCTACAAGCCGTGTCTAGTAGAGTCTAGTTTATGGGTGTGTTGTACACCACACTTATAAGCAGGAGGCTATAGGGCATTTAGGACTGTTACTCTTTCTTCTTACTCTAGATCATGTGGTAGAGCTCATTTGTAAGAACTCAATTTCCTAAGCTCTATCTTATTCGTAATACAATGATACCTACACTTAGAAAGACGGTTGGTAAGAGATATATGTGTGAAACAGTTGAGTTAGAGGAACTTGATTTCTCATCATGCTTATGATAAGTAAATGTGAGGTTGTCAGTAGATCATGTGTGTACTACAATGTGTAAGCTTATTGATAAGGAGCCTTAAGGAAAGAATATCTACCCATATGATGAAAAGCAATGAGAGATTCAGGAGGTAGATACAAGTTTCAACAAGTAAAAGAAGCAAGCTGAAAAAGGGTACAAGGCGCCCAGTTAATGAAGATGATCATTATTTACAATTTAGGACGAGGGATATAAGCATTTTGAAGTTACCTTCAATAGTACCAAAGGTATGTACGATTGTCTATACTATCTCAGTTGGGAGCTAACATATATAATATAAGACAAGGACGAATATCAGGATTCGGCTAGGGTTAGAGTAACCCAAAATGATGGATGGATTGTTTGCATCATTTGACATTCCCGAAGGATATTGCAAATGTGCTAATAGATCTCCTTGTGAGACACCTAGATGGTGCACTCTAAAATAGTATAACCAGATATGAGTACTAAAAAAGATACGCACTGGAAGCTTGGAAGGGATAAAGTTTACCTCGGTGTGGCTCCCGTCCCTAGTAGAAAAAGAATGTTTGGTAACCCGAAGAACCAGTGGATGGAGCAAGGGGATCTAAAAGCAAAAGAATGTCTTGTTAAGGTTTTCAGAATAAATTGATAGACAGAAATGTTAGAAGGGAAATAAGAAGAGAGTTAATGAAGCATTATGAGTAAGATGTGATACATGGATGACAATGGTAGATCAAAAGGATGACAGTATTACAGAGTCTTTAATCAAGTGAAGGAAAAGACGAGAGGTGACAGGCCTTGAGACAACAAAAGAGTATAGGCTATAAAGACATATCCTTATTTCGAGAAATAAGTTTGTGACTCTAACGTGATTACCAGAAGGAAAAGTTAGACCCCAGAGTAATAGAAATCAGTATGGATTGGTGAACAAGATAAACTAAACATGACTTAGGGACTGAGTGGTTTTATAATGGCCGACATCATGAGAATTTAATATTGCTTTCCGGCGATAATAGAATGGACAATAGAAGAAGATTCATGAGAAATTCAGAGAATGGTCATTCAGGAAGATGCTTCCCTAAAGGAAGCAATGTGAGCAAAGTTAATCTTAAGGGATTGTATGTGCTAGTTACACTAAGTGTCACCCTCGCGAATAAGGAATTTCGTTATTCTTGGTACAGAAGGATTTCCGCAAGGCGAGTAAGGGTCATCGATGATGTGAAAAGAAGCCAGAGATAAAGAGGTTAAACATCTATACGTAGATCATCGTAGCACTAAATCTTAGCACTTTCCTAAAGGGGGGAATATGGAGTGATGTGCCATTAAGTCAGAATTAAGTGGTTCTAGTAACTATGGAATGGTAAAGGAAGAATGCGATAAAAATGAGAAAGGAATGAGATTGTACTTATCCGAATCCTACAGATATGCTACGATTCCAGAACATTATCTAAGCACGATGTCAAGGAAAGGAAGTAACGGTTCTTTCCCGGGATGTTAGTGATAAATAAGGTTTTAGTGCGAGACGTAAGTTAAGACAAAGGAAATAACCCAAGAAAGATTACGCGGAATATTGGTATGAGAATGGACTAACAATTAGTTAGTTGTTGATTCAGGAAGAGCCTAGTTATGGCTAGACAAGAGGATACATAAAAATCAGCACACCATGCAAGATAAACGTAGTGAACCCCAACATGGGGAATTCAGTCTCGCAGATATGACATCGTGATCCTTGAGAAATATTCAGATAAAAGTTGAGGTAGTAAAAGGTACCATATGAGTATTAATGAAATAAAAGATAGTGCCACTAGGAAGATAGTCAAATAACAGTTTAGAAGAAACCCTACAAGCTCAGGGGCATGGAGGTAAGTAATTACGAATAATTATAGGTGAGGAAGGACATCAAAAATTCCATCGAGTATGCGATGTAATAAACTCGCAGCTTTACAAGAGTCAGAGGGTCCTCCCTAAGTACTACAATGAAAGAATTGTTAAGGAAATAAGGAATAAGGCTTCAACCTAAGCACAGTGACCTGAAAAGGATAACGGTCTTGTAACAATAGTCTCAAAACAATATTGTATGCACTTCATAAGAAAGTGGCACCTATCATATCTAATGAACGGGAAGAAGAAAAAAATAAAAAGGTGATATTAAAGTTCATATGGGTTGTATGGAATTCCAATACGTGTGGGCACTAAGATAAGACAAGTATCCATCCAACAAGTGGCAGAACGAACAGTAAAAGTAGTTGCTTATATTTAATGAAAATTTAGAAGGAATGAAAGAAATTATTCGATCGATAATCCAGAGTTAGTTACATTATGAATGCACTTATGATTTCAGACTATTATCCATGCAGCGTATATATTGGCATTCATACAACCGTTGAAGACTCCGGTATAAGTTAAAAGAAAGAATTGAGACAAGGGCATAGGCAAAGGATTAAATTGTTAGAAGATTGTATCATGGATATTCCATTGCGCCCATGAAAGGCTAAAGTAATAACTAATACCAGGAGCCACAGATCTGAAGATAGCTTAAGCCTACATAAAGGTTGATCAGAAGGAAGAGGAAAATAAAGAGTTACATCAACTAAGTGAATCAGGAGTCTGATTATTGGATCCAGAAAATTTCAGGAATCGTGATTGAGAACATAGTAGAATGACTCTTAATATCAGAGGTACAAGAGAGATAGTACAACAACCATATTCTATGACGACTTTACGATAAGGCAAATTAGAATAGTACTAGCCTTATAAGAGGTCAGTATGAAGCTCCCATCGAATTGTGTATGCAGTAGAGGTGCAAGTATTATAATAGAGCTTCAAGTTGTGGATGTGAATTATACCTATGTTGAAGGGAGGTCATGAGAGAGATAAAAGACGTGACGGGGGGATTCAATATCCAGGAAGGATTACGGCGTCGTCAGTGGCATGCCTTCCAGCCTATGGTTGATAGGTATCGAGAGGTCTAAGTAAAAGAGTAAAGAAGAGTTTGAGACGATGTGATGTCTCGCTTGATGTTCCAAAATAACATAAGGAGATATGTGGTGCAAGCGAGTTGAAGGGAGGTTACGAGTGGCATAAATGAATATATGTAGGTCGCAAGCTAAAGTATGGTGAAGCGACAAGGTTTTAGGAAGACAAGAGCAAGGATAAGAAAGGGTGAGTGAGAAGGTAACGAGAATGGATAAGTCCTCAGGATTAAGCCCATGAAAACAAAATAGCTGATGGTTTCTCTAAGTTATAGAAAGCTCAGTATAGCCTGAATGAACCCAAATGAGTCAAATACTAATGTAGAAGATATGGAATGCTGCCCTAGTAGTAAAATAAGGGTGTAATTGTGGTAGATACAGGATGACGTTTGGGCCTTCGATTGAGTTATGATTTGAAGCAAAAAAAAGGGATTTCATGAGTTGTACAGGATTAGAATAACCCCCATAGGATGAATCACATTGGGATGCTATGAAATACAGTTATGGAAGCATGGTATCGCCCCCAACTGGATCAGTCTAATCATTTTAGATGTTCGACGATAAGACGTGAGCCTTAGCGGCAGTGTTACATAAGAGGTCAAGTTATCGGTATTAAGGGGAATCAACAATGGATGGATAAAAGTTACAAAATATGAGATGCGATTACGCCATCATTCTTACGATGAACAGTAATAAAGAAGCATTAAAGGACTTAGATTTATATATATAGGATAAGCAACGAGAGTAACCTGGAGTTTGGTAGCATACCTCAGTAACGATAAATCAAAGTAAGAGTTATGGTATAGTATGACCTACCTATGTCGTAAAGTCATGCATATAGATAACCGGGTCTATGAAATATGATATAGCAATATTAGTAAGATCGACAAAGTACCGAGCGAAGAATTTCAGTATACCCATAGATGCCCAGAGGGACATCTTATCAAGCTCTCATTATGTTTACAAAGTGAGGCCTAGATATTGACTAAAACCTAGAGGGAAAAAGAGACAAGAGTAGCATAGGCACACTTACAGGGTCAGAGTCGTACATGCTGCATAATGGAAGGTAGCAACCGTTACGAGATTGGAAGTATTCCGACCACAAGTCGTGGCATGAGAAAGAGGCCTAAAGGGGGGAATTCCCTAAGCTTTGGATTTATTCACAGAACAGTTGCCTAGATGATAAGGAGAGTACTAAAGTATCCGCAAGAGCTATGGTTATGAGAATGATAAGGGCATCAGTCAACATTCGAGGACGAATGTTCCAAAGTGGGGAGTGATGTTACACCCCATGTTTTCGTACGTGAAAGTACGCCATAATTAAATTGATATAAGCTAGGAAATGATATGTTACATCCCGCATTTTTATATGTTAAAGTTTCGTCACAAGTTAATCGACGTTAGTTCGGGGATGATATTATTTTGAGATTATAAGCATTATGCTATTTCAAACAAGTGATGAGTAAATTCGTGAAGGTGAGGGGGTAAGCAAATCGAAGAAAATAAATTTTGTCGAAGTTTTTCATTTTGAGATAATTCATAATTATGTTGGGAAGGGGTTAATTATTAATTTTAGAGGAAAATG
>AWOL01S0104388.1:0-15470 GCA_000715115.1 Nicotiana otophora | reverse complement strand
TAGTTTTGACTTAAACCCTTTATACCATAATATAAGTAAAAATAATAAATTTTAAACCCAGTAAAATATATTGACCGGATATTTTACTTGCTTCATCCAGCTTAGAAAAGCAGAATGTAGCACAAGCCGTGGCGGACACCAAGCAAGTGATGGAGCAGATTTTGCAGAACTTTGCTGCCTTCGGCCATTTGCTGCTCAAGTACAACGTACTGAACGAAGTCGCGAAAGATAACATAAGAAATACTACAAATGCATGGAATAGAGATTGCATTTCCATGGAAATGAATACAGGAAATCGGTGTTGGCCTACGTATTTGTAGGGAAGAAAAAGCAAGAAAGTTGCTAAACAAGAAGTGATAGTCACAATCTTGGCTGCCGTTAGTCGATCTTCATCAATTGATGTTAGGAGCAGCAAAAGATTATCTCTTTGCTTAGTTTGTTTCAGAATTCTCGTAAGGAGTTTTTCGTTATCCATGCATGCATAATATAAGGATTGATCTATTTAGTATGGCTGTTGGATTGGTAGAAATGCTGGTGTTTGAGTTTATTTATTATGGTTACATCCGATGATTTCCAAGAAACATGATGTGATGGGTTGACTTAGCAAATTTGACCCCAACAACTGGAGGTAACTCATAAAGCTAGAATTGCTAAGAAAGATTTAACAAAGGGAGTTTCCCGGAAACTGCATAGAAAATTAGAAGAAATTGAAGTCCAAGCATTTGTTTTCGACATAACTCATAAAGCTTGAAATTGTTTAAAGAAAGTTAGATTTCACAGTTAGTAGGTTCAGGAAAATTGCGGACGAAATTAGGGGAAACTCATGAAGCTAGAAAATATTTTGATGAGGAAGATGTGAATTTCTGGGCAGCACAATAGAAGTTACCGACTGAGAACGTAGTAATTTTAACTCAAATTATGTATAAATATTAAGTAATTACTGGGTTCAATCAGCTCAAAGATACTCTAAACATGCTATAATATTGAATACTTTAGGTCAAGCTCGAACGGTTTTCTCCAAGAGGTCAAACCATTAAGAAATTCATACACCCTATATTTAGCTTCCCAATCTTTTCAGTTATAGGACATAGTTTGTACACCTAAAATATGTAAATATTAAATTTCGAAATTAATAAATGATAATCAGCATCTCGAATCCATAAAATTCAAATGGCGAATCCTCTTATGACGTATTATCGATGTAAACTCGATCATAAACTAAAAATTGCTGGCAACCAACCAAAGAGTCTTTAATTTCCTACACTTTTCTTGGCAATTGCCTAGAAATTCTCTTTGCAAAGAAAAGTGTAGGAAATATTTAAAGACTTCTTAGTTTAGAAAAGGCAATTGAGCTACATACGATAGCCTCTCATTCACCATGGTATTAGAGCTTGTATTTTTTCCTTCACTGCTTCTAATTTATTTTTAGTCTAGTAAGTTCTGTTTTTCACTTTTTTTGTGAGAAATTTTTTATTCAATTAAAGCTGATCGTAAATTAAAACTGAGTTCGATCATAAGCCAATATATTAAGTACAATGATGCAGCGTTATGTAAGATGGAAGAAACAAAAATTAAATTTTTCATAAAGGATTATACCCATTGATCAGTTAAAATGTAGTTTTATCATAGTACATGATACGGAAGATCTAACGCGCTAACTAGTAGAAATTTTATGGGTTCTCAGTTCTCACCTCAATTTTATTTCTTGGAAAATACTACTAGAAGATCCCGACAAATTTCACAATTAAGAAGAAGGCAATTACTTTTTCTTGCTTCCAGTCTCCCCTATAAAGAGTCAATTCAGTTTACGAAGTTATTCAAAGCAAACCCAACTCTTGATAGTGTTGACATCTTTTTTCTAAACTGAAATCATGTTGTCAACACTCAGAAACCAGAATGCTCTAATTGACGAAAATGACATAGAGAAACAGTTATCATTTGTTGGGGAGTCATCTCAACGGTACAAGAATGTTCTTGATCAATTTGTCAATCGACGTGACACATTTCAAGAGCGCCGCCATTACACTTTTCAGAATCATCACGGACAAGTTCTCCGCTCGTTCAGTGTTAAGAATAACCCCATTTATGTGCCCAATTATGAGGAGCTGGAGCTGGTAGATCGCAGCAGACATGTCAATGTTTCTCCCAGTGATCAGGAGAAGGTGGAAGTAACCGAGGAGGTACAAGCCATGTCTGCAGAGAGCGTTGTTTTAGGTGGAACAAGATCACCTATGACTATGAATTTTATGAATGTACCATTTCCACAACAACCTACTGCTTGCGTAGTTGAAGAGATACGCATCTTGATAGGTGAAGACATTGATACGGATTTCACGTCCAACAATACTAATTTTCCAGCAGTAATGATTGTGAATGCTTACTCATCGGAAGAATTCACAACAAGATTGATGGAGATAACACTCGGAATCACAGGTCAGGCAGCAATTTCCCTCTTGGCTTATGCAACAGCTTCAACGTCCAGCCCATCTTCGAAATCTCTTCGAGGGCTGCACTTTGTGGCGGCGGCTAATGCCCTGGGATTTATTGGCACTTTCATCGGTATGTGGTTTAGAAGGAGCAAGAAACGGGTGGCTGCGCCTGCGTCTATCATTGTGGGAAAAATAGGTGCCATTGCAGCAGCTTGCGCAGTCATTGTCGCCATGGGACTGTTCCTTCCTGCCAATGCTATCTCTATCTGGACTATTGGATTTGCATGCATCTTCCCTGCTGTTGCTGTGGCTTTCTCTTAGGCAAGGGATCGAGATTTCGTTTTGTCGTCTTTTAAGAATATATTAAAATCTGTAAGTAAAGCAACGAGATATTTAATTTGTAGGCNATTTTTTTGCTGCTATTGTGAAGTGTTGTTATAGAAGACATATATTATAACATAACATAAAAATTAATTCCCAAAAAAACTTACTTTTATAATAAACGGTTGTCTATTATAAAGAGGTCTGACTATATCAACAATTATCACTTTTTTCAAAAATGAAAAAGACAATTGTTTACCCCCAAAAATGAGTAGCAATTAAATTTGTACGCGGTTTAAATGATATGTGATTTAATTCGATACGAATGATTAAGAACAATAAGTAAATAGAGATAACTAGAACTCTTCCACCATGGAGGAGTAAAGCATTAGAACCCTAGTTAATCCTTATTCTACTAACTCTATATATATCAGCGTTGTTCTCTTTTACATGCGACACACACATACAGAAGTGAAAGCACGAATTGAGAGAAAAATAGCAAGGCTTTTTATGAGCAACTCCTGTGAGATTCAAGAGTGTGATCTTGAAGCTACACGAACCAGATTGAAGAACCAGTTCCATAAAGAGTTTTATATGTCTTTCTTTATTTCTAGTTTAGAGTGTAGTATATGTTTGTGTACCTTTCAGCTTTCGTAGAAGCAAATTGTACTAGGTACATGAGTTGTATCATTCAAGTTAGAGTTAAATTGAATTAGTCGCAACAGCTTGTGGTGTGTTGCTACAAGGGTTAGAGTTAATCCTTAGGTTTGCAAGAGTTTGTAAACTTTGTTGTTGGCTCAGAGTTATAGTGAAGTGTTTGGGAAAATCCTACTCGGTAGTATATCGTAGTTTTTTCACCTTTTGAGCCGGATGTTTTCCACGTAAAATATCCTTGTGTTCTTTAATTTATGCATTATTTATTCCGCAACGGTAGATTAAAGAACGCATAGAAGAACTAGATCCTTCGATAATCTAGTGCGCGCGAAAATTGAACACCACACAAATCACCTCTCTTGTGTGGCATTGAAGTATAAAACATGAGTATGCCATGAACCTATTAACGTATTCAATATGGTGTAATTGGCACAAGCCATGGTCCATGTAGGAGATGAATATGATATATATACTATGAAACTTAATTAAAGAGAAAAATATTCGGATACAAATTTTAATAATAGACATGATGCGTAAGCGGGGGACGCGCATACATAGTAATATAGGAGTACAAATTACAGTAAATACTAAACGTAGATACTCAGATACCTGACATGGTAGGAAAATATATCCTTATTAAACCGAGAAGAGAACATAGCTAATGTTGTGAATAATCTATGGTTCATTGTCTAGTTTTGACTTAAACCCTTTATACCATAATATAAGTAAAAATAATAAATTTTAAACCCAGTAAAATATATTGACCGGATATTTTACTTGCTTCATCCAGCGTAGAAAAGCAGAATGTAGCACAAGCCGTGGCGGACACCAAGCAAGTGATGGAGCAGATTTTGCAGAACTTTGCTGCCTTCGGCCATTTGCTGCTCAAGTACAACGTACTGAACGAAGTCGCGAAAGATAACATAAGAAATACTACAAATGCATGGAATAGAGATTGCATTTCCATGGAAATGAATACAGGAAATCGGTGTTGGCCTACGTATTTGTAGGGAAGAAAAAGCAAGAAAGTTGCTAAACAAGAAGTGATAGTCACAATCTTGGCTGCCGTTAGTCGATCTTCATCAATTGATGTTAGGAGCAGCAAAAGATTATCTCTTTGCTTAGTTTGTTTCAGAATTCTCGTAAGGAGTTTTTCGTTATCCATGCATGCATAATATAAGGATTGATCTATTTAGTATGGCTGTTGGATTGGTAGAAATGCTGGTGTTTGAGTTTATTTATTATGGTTACATCCGATGATTTCCAAGAAACATGATGTGATGGGTTGACTTAGCAAATTTGACCCCAACAACTGGAGGTAACTCATAAAGCTAGAATTGCTAAGAAAGATTTAACAAAGGGAGTTTCCCGGAAACTGCATAGAAAATTAGAAGAAATTGAAGTCCAAGCATTTGTTTTCGACATAACTCATAAAGCTTGAAATTGTTTAAAGAAAGTTAGATTTCACAGTTAGTAGGTTCAGGAAAATTGCGGACGAAATTAGGGGAAACTCATGAAGCTAGAAAATATTTTGATGAGGAAGATGTGAATTTCTGGGCAGCACAATAGAAGTTACCGACTGAGAACGTAGTAATTTTAACTCAAATTATGTATAAATATTAAGTAATTACTGGGTTCAATCAGCTCAAAGATACTCTAAACATGCTATAATATTGAATACTTTAGGTCAAGCTCGAACGGTTTTCTCCAAGAGGTCAAACCATTAAGAAATTCATACACCCTATATTTAGCTTCCCAATCTTTTCAGTTATAGGACATAGTTTGTACACCTAAAATATGTAAATATTAAATTTCGAAATTAATAAATGATAATCAGCATCTCGAATCCATAAAATTCAAATGGCGAATCCTCTTATGACGTATTATCGATGTAAACTCGATCATAAACTAAAAATTGCTGGCAACCAACCAAAGAGTCTTTAATTTCCTACACTTTTCTTGGCAATTGCCTAGAAATTCTCTTTGCAAAGAAAAGTGTAGGAAATATTTAAAGACTTCTTAGTTTAGAAAAGGCAATTGAGCTACATACGATAGCCTCTCATTCACCATGGTATTAGAGCTTGTATTTTTTCCTTCACTGCTTCTAATTTATTTTTAGTCTAGTAAGTTCTGTTTTTCACTTTTTTTGTGAGAAATTTTTTATTCAATTAAAGCTGATCGTAAATTAAAACTGAGTTCGATCATAAGCCAATATATTAAGTACAATGATGCAGCGTTATGTAAGATGGAAGAAACAAAAATTAAATTTTTCATAAAGGATTATACCCATTGATCAGTTAAAATGTAGTTTTATCATAGTACATGATACGGAAGATCTAACGCGCTAACTAGTAGAAATTTTATGGGTTCTCAGTTCTCACCTCAATTTTATTTCTTGGAAAATACTACTAGAAGATCCCGACAAATTTCACAATTAAGAAGAAGGCAATTACTTTTTCTTGCTTCCAGTCTCCCCTATAAAGAGTCAATTCAGTTTACGAAGTTATTCAAAGCAAACCCAACTCTTGATAGTGTTGACATCTTTTTTCTAAACTGAAATCATGTTGTCAACACTCAGAAACCAGAATGCTCTAATTGACGAAAATGACATAGAGAAACAGTTATCATTTGTTGGGGAGTCATCTCAACGGTACAAGAATGTTCTTGATCAATTTGTCAATCGACGTGACACATTTCAAGAGCGCCGCCATTACACTTTTCAGAATCATCACGGACAAGTTCTCCGCTCGTTCAGTGTTAAGAATAACCCCATTTATGTGCCCAATTATGAGGAGCTGGAGCTGGTAGATCGCAGCAGACATGTCAATGTTTCTCCCAGTGATCAGGAGAAGGTGGAAGTAACCGAGGAGGTACAAGCCATGTCTGCAGAGAGCGTTGTTTTAGGTGGAACAAGATCACCTATGACTATGAATTTTATGAATGTACCATTTCCACAACAACCTACTGCTTGCGTAGTTGAAGAGATACGCATCTTGATAGGTGAAGACATTGATACGGATTTCACGTCCAACAATACTAATTTTCCAGCAGTAATGATTGTGAATGCTTACTCATCGGAAGAATTCACAACAAGATTGATGGAGATAACACTCGGAATCACAGGTCAGGCAGCAATTTCCCTCTTGGCTTATGCAACAGCTTCAACGTCCAGCCCATCTTCGAAATCTCTTCGAGGGCTGCACTTTGTGGCGGCGGCTAATGCCCTGGGATTTATTGGCACTTTCATCGGTATGTGGTTTAGAAGGAGCAAGAAACGGGTGGCTGCGCCTGCGTCTATCATTGTGGGAAAAATAGGTGCCATTGCAGCAGCTTGCGCAGTCATTGTCGCCATGGGACTGTTCCTTCCTGCCAATGCTATCTCTATCTGGACTATTGGATTTGCATGCATCTTCCCTGCTGTTGCTGTGGCTTTCTCTTAGGCAAGGGATCGAGATTTCGTTTTGTCGTCTTTTAAGAATATATTAAAATCTGTAAGTAAAGCAACGAGATATTTAATTTGTAGGCTCGTTGCATGAGTATAGGATATCATTTCCTCGAGGGGGCGTAGGCTTATGGCTAAAGTTGGTAGTTGCGGATGTCGACTGCTAGTGGTGTTGGCTTATGGTGGTAATTGTTGTGTGTATACGTCAAAATCTACCGCCGAGCATTTAGGGCGAGGTAGTATAGAGGAAAGAGTCAATCGATGTCGATCAGAAAACGGCGAACCTCGTGGTCGGGATGTCAACAATGACCGAAGTCGAGCACCGTGGAAAGGGCTGTAACGACTACTTTTTAGAATAGTGTAATAGATGGAATATTCTAAAGAATATTCTGGGCACATGTATTATTAGAGTTTTTTTAGGGATATGTCTCATATAAAGAGGAAAAAAGATAAGGAAAAGGGGTATGTGATATTCACTAGATAAGAAGAGACTTCTCATACAAATTCTCTCTCTCGTAAAAGATACAAAGATTATCTTTTCATCAAGATTCTTGTTCATATTATTTCACACTTTCCCATCATATCCGAGAATAGTTCGAACATTCTAGAATTTATCTGTTACTCATCATTGTCAAGAGGAACAATCATCTGATTCATTCATTATTGGGTGAAGCACTTCTCCTATTTACTTAAATATCATTTATTAATTGTTATTTATTGCTAGATACACCTCCATTATTACTCATACCATTGGAATATTTAATGTATGTTATTGTTGGTCTCCCATCACATATGTTCCACATTATTCACATGTTTATAATTCGCATTTAGAGATATTATCATTGACTAGATTTAACTCATCATTACATAAATACAATAGTTTTAACCGAAAGTTATACTTTTGGTCAAATAATTTGGCGCAGTGTGTGGAGATTTCCTAGTTAAATTTTTAGTTTTCTCTAAATCTATAACTAACACGGATCATTTACATAAAAAAAAAAAAGGCAAGAACAAGATCTCCTTTCTTTGCATGTACAAATCCAATATGGCACGTAACAAAGAAGAAAAGACGAGGATAAGAAGTGACCTCCCAACCAACCTCATGAACATCATCAACGAGAGCTGTGAAACAACAGACGGAGACGCAACGCCCAACGCCTCCCCTGGATGAGATGGATCACCTCCTCCTCACTGCAACATTACAAAATATCTTGGTAAAGGAGCCTCTACATTCATGGCAAAGGAGACGCCCCCAGCTGTAAAAACACTCATTGATGTTTGGCTAACTCACACGCTATCCAGCGTCCTCCATAAGACCGCTCGTGACGCGGCTACAGAAAACACAAGGACTTGCGTTGTACTACCAACGGACGAACAACATGACCAACTTCCTCCTCCCCCAATGATATGATGGAGGGAATGAAGAATGAGAACAAAGTGCTTCGGGACCAAATGAGAGAACACCAAGAAAGGGTCGATAAGATACTGGACACCCCTAAGCTCTTGCCGAAGAGGGATGCTGTCACGACCAGAAATCCTAACATGTCGTGATGGCGCCTATCTCAATACTAGGCAAGCCGATAACCTTAATAAATCATAATTTCTTTTAAGTTTGAAAACATAATATTTAAATACAATCCAAAATCCCACAAATACTGATACGAACACTCCTTAAAACCTGGTGTCACTGAGTACATGAGTATCTATTATGAATACAAGTCTGGAAAATACGGTCTATAATAGTCTGATACCAAATACAGTAAAAAAGGAGAGAGGGAAGGAGAGGCAAGGTCTGCGAAACACGGAAGCTACCTCTGAATCTGCGAAAAATCAATTGTACCAGAGAATCAACACCCGCTATGTCCGGAAATACCTGGATCTGCACATGAAGTACAGGGTGTAGTATGAGTGCAACCAACTTAACAAGTAACAATAATAAATAAGGAATTGAAGATATTGACGACCTACATAGTTACAGTTCATTTTCATTAATACCAGCAGAGAGTAGACATACTTTCAATTCCAGCAGTTTAAGTCAAATCAGTGTTATACAGTTCAAGTTCATGTAATCCGGATATAAAATCTTTCAGAGAATTTTACAACAATGACAAATAGCAACTAAGTGCAACAACAAATGAAAAGCAAGTACAGCCTCTCAGGACAACAGTCACTCACTGGGCTCCCAGCGCTCAGCACTCACACTCAATGGGTACTCGCTCTCACTGGGGGTGTACAGACTCCAGAGGGGCTCCTACAGCCCAAGCGCTATAATTTTCACAGACAACTCACGTGTTGCACGGACAACTCACGTACTATAGTACCAATATCTGGATCCGCACGGATAATTCACGTGCTGTAGTATAATATCTGGATCCGCACGGACAACTCTCGTGCTGCACGAACAACTCACGTGCTACAGTATAAATATCTCACAATCAGGCCCTTGGCCTCGCTCAGTCATAAATCTCTCCAATCTCCCGGGTTCTCCACAATCATGAAATCAGCCCAAACAACAATGAAATGATGCATCAATAATGAATAATAGACACAGTGATAAAATAATCAAGTAAACTGTGACTGAGTATAAAACAACAATTAAGCAGATAGTTCAACATGTACACGACCTCTGTGGGTCCCAACAGTACCAACATATAGCTTAAACATGGTTTCTAACATGACTTACAGTCAAATTTCCACAACACATAGAGAGCACATAGCTAACAACAAGTTATTCAACTTTACAGTTTTTACGGGATGGACCAAGTCACAATCCCCTCGGTGCACACCCACACGCCCGTCACCTAGCATGTGTGTCACCTCCAAAGTAATCACATGATACCAAATTCTGGGGTTTCATACCCTCAAGACCAAATTTAAAACTGTTACTTACCTCAAACCGCGTAATTCTTTATTCCGCTATGCCCTTGCCACGAGAATTGGTCTCCGAAAGCCTCGTATCTAGTTACAATTAATTCGATTCAGTCAATATCAATTATTATAATTAATTCCATAAGGAAATACTAATTTTCCAATAAAAATTCGAAATTAACTCAAAAATCGCTAGTGGGGCCCACGTCTCAGAACCCAACAAAAGTTACAAAATATGAACGCCCATCCAACCACGAGTCCAACCATATAAATTTCACTGAATTTCGATATCAACTCGACCCTCAAATCTTCAATTAAAGTCATTGAAGATTTTTATCATTTTCAACCCAATCTTTACCCATTTGAACTCAACAATATTTCCATAAACCTTATTGATATGTATAAATAATACTATTACACCCAAGAATCATACTCTTAATCATCCATCTTTATCCAAATTCGAAATTGAAGACTAGGGGTTAGAACCTTACCTCTTGGGTGAAGATCTTGTGATATTTCCTTGTTGGATTTCAAAGCTTGAACAAGATCTTGATGAACAAAGCACTTGAGCTTCTTCCTCTCTCTAGAACAGTCTCCCTTCTCTCTAAAAATGTCAGATTTTTGCTCCAAAATGAGTCCCAAATCCTATTTATCAAAATGGGGTCGGGCTACGAAAAGAGAAAATTAACCCTCCGAAAGCAGGTCTGCGGTCGCATAATGGACTGCAGAATGGGTATGCAGATCGCAAAATGGTCACAAAAATCGGTGCCCAGAAATGGGCTGTTCTAGTCCATTCTGCGACTAGTTTGCGGTCGCAGAAGTACTTTCGCGATCGCAGAATTATTCTGCGATCGCAGAATTGTCGCAGAATCTCATTTTTCCCAGCCTTTGGTAATTTGATCATAACTTCTTGTAGGAATGTCCAAATGACAAACGGTTTGATGCGTTAGAAATTACACTCAAAGATATTTTATTTGATAGGTAATAAACCATATAGCACTTCGTATCATGAGAGTTATACTCATTTGAAGTTAGGTCTTGTGTGAACTCACTTGAAACTTTAGTCTATTATGAAATTTTCAACTTCTACATTCGATGTTGAAACCTATCGAATCAAGTCCGATTGACCTCAAATTTTGCACACAAGCCATAAATGACATAACAGACCTATTTCAATTTCTAGAATCAGATTCCGACCTCGTTATCAAAAACTCAACCTTCGATCGAACTTTCCGAAAATCGTCTTTTTTCAACTTTCGCCAAAATGCGTCGAATTGTCCTACGGACTTCCAAATCCAAATTCGGACATACGCCTAAGTACGAAATCACCATACAAAGCTATTGACATCATCAAAATTCCATTACGGGGTCGTTTGCTCAAAAGTCAACTCTCCGGTCAACTCTTTCAACTTAAGCTTCTAACATGAAATTCATTCTTCCAAGCTAACTCTGAAATACCTTAAAACCAATACAGACAATTCACACAAGTCATAATATCTCGTAGGAAGTTATTCAAGACCTCAAATAGTCGAAAGGAGCGTAAATTCTTAAAACGACCGGCTGGGTCATTACAACCGGTCGGTTCATCGACTAGCTGTATAGTGATGACACTGCCTCACATGCCATACAAAAAACCTTTAAAATGCCGCCCTATCTGAAAATATGTGATGGCACGAGCAACCAACCCCGAAGTCCATGCGACTCACTACGTCACTATCGTGGAAGGCCATGATCTCGCTAAGGAACAAGTATCCTCCATTTTGTTGAAAATATTCGGTGAGACCCTCACGGGAGGAGCATTGACATGGTATTCATAACTGCCTGCATGCTCCATCGAAACTTTCGAAGAAATGGCCGACAAGTTCGTAACAGCCCATGCTGGGGCTAAGAAGGCCGAGGTAAGAGTAAATGACATATTTGCTATTAAACTATCCCCATGGAGAAGGATTGAGGTACTTCTTCGCCCGGTTCAACCGAGTAAGAATGACCTTGCTAAACGTATCGGAAGGGATGGCGGTCGTAGCCTTTCAGAACGGGCTGAGCAGAAACCATTCAAGGGCAGCAAAAAAGTTATTAAGTCTGCTCATGAAGTACCTTCCAACTACTTGGGAGGAAATACATAATGCGTATTGTGTCGAGGTCCGAGTAGACGAGGATGATCTCAATGGACCGACTCATCGATTGACCTCAGTACAGACCGAATCCAGAAAAGATCGAAGGAATGATATCAGAAGGGCCCTCGCAACTCCGTGATCCAACATGGAGCGGCATCGACCTTATGTCTGAGCTGCCACTGCATCCTCCTCCCGCCACAAAGAGGGCCAACCCAGATCAAGGACAGGGACTCACCAGAACGAAAGAGGTATGCCCCCTTTATTATCCGCTCACAATTTTTGTGTGTCGCCTATAGAAATAGTCTATGCCCTGGAGAAGCTCGAACCAAAGGTGAAGTAGCCGCAAAAGATGAGGTCCGACCCGAGTACCAGAAAATTAGATGCCCTTTACGAGTTCCACCAAGAGTGAGGGAACAAAACCGAGGATTGCATCGCCCTAAGATAGAAGGTCGTAAATATGTTACGTCGAGGACACCTCAAAGAGTTGTTGAGCGGCCGGGGAAGGACCAACTTTGCCAGAGGTCATGAACAACATCAAGGACAGCGAAAACCACCCTCGCCGACCCGCACCGTCCATATGATCATCGACGGTGGCAACGATGCTTCCATCAACAGTGTGAAGTTCTCCACAACCCATAAGCTCAAACGGTCAATCACCCACGAACGGTATGATGAACTCGGAGAAAGTTTCATCTTCGATAAGTCAGATACCAACGGTTTGGTTTTCCCGCACTATGATGCCTTTGTTATCACTTTATGAATTTTAGATACCAATGTGAGACGCATTATGGTAGACGATGGGAGAGGCGCGTGCATTATCCACTCTCGAGGCAAGTTAGGCGTAAGTTCAACTCCGCAATTAATGATGCAGTACGCGAAGAGGTGGAAAAACTAATGGAAAATGGCTTCATCAGGGAGTCGAAATAGCCCTAATGGGTCGCCAACGTGGTCATGGCGAAAAAGAAGAATGGGAAATAGCGGATGTGCGTAGATTTCACCGATTTGAACAAAACATGGTCCAAGAATTCATTTTTGTTACCCCATATCGACCAACTCATCGACGCAACGGCCGGACATGAATTACTGAGCGTCTTGGATGCCTACTCGAGCTAGAACCAAATCCTCATGTAAGAAGAGGATCAGGAGAAAATCACTTTCATCACCCATCAGGGGACGTATTGCTACATGGTCATGCCCTTCGGGCTGAAAAACCTAGTTAGGAGACTCGAACATGGCACTTGCGTTAAGGACAGAAGCCAGCACGACCACTGGACCATTCGGAGCTATTGGAACCATCAAAACTCTATTCCAGAGTCGTTTATACATAAGTCAACATCCGGTTAATCTTTTCAGCTTAAGTTTTCATCCTTGAGACTAAGTGTCTTAATTCATTACGAAACCTCGCCGGACCCAAACCAACTAACCCGGCAAGTCACATAACAACTGTAAAGCACAAAATGAGCAGTAAATGAGAGATCGGGGTTGTAATACTCAAAACGATCGGCCGGGTTCTTACATATAAAAAGGGTATTACGTATATGGGGAGTTGGAAATGTCAAAGGGTAGAATAGACATTGTGTAGGATAAAATGATGAAAATGACAATCGTTTAAAGTTGGAGGATGAATTTGATTTTTAGAGTAAACTTGGAAGATGTAAATGATTTTCACTTCTTTTTCTTATATATATATATATATATATATATATATATATATATATATATATACTAAATTTAACCTGATATTCAAGATACCACAATTTAAGTAAGGAAAGAGCTGAGAATCTACAAAATAATCATAACATCAAATCTTTACATCTCTCGAACTGTAAAAGATGATAAAGTACAATAACAGAATTCAAAGCCATAGAAAATATTCATAAAAGTAAAACAATTGGTATGGAATCTTTAACATATGGTGAATGTCTGGCCTCTATTCTTGACAGTAGAATGAGTCTGGTAGAGTATCTTGTGATACGCTTTGGGGTGATTGTTACTCTATCACTTGGCATATAGATGGTAGACGGTACCTTCCCAATCTTGCAAACTTCTTGTTTCATTCTCTATTTAACTCTCCCAACCTTTGAAAGCTTCATTCTGTGTTTAATTGGGAGACTGCATCTTCCCATTCTCTCTTTAGCTCTGCCAAAATTTGCAAGTTTCATTCTCTTTAGCCCTCCAATCTTCTTTGACTTGCATGTCTTGCTTCCCAATAATCAAACTCCCTCTCATTCTCTATATCACAAACATCAAAAGCCATATAACAAGAGAATAAGTGACGAAAAATGGAACAAGAAAAAACAAAAAAGGGAAAACAATGTACGTAGGACATGTATGGCATTACCAACTTTATAGAGCTTTGCGTGATGATCCAAAAGGTCATATTTAAATTTAATAATTATTTATGTGATCTAAGACCTCGAAAATCACTATTCATCATTCTTCGACTTGCGTACGCAGTCCGTATAATTTTCCGGAAAGTTTTTATATAAAACATTGATTAAAATATGAAATAGAGCCTTAAAACTCAATTAAGTTGAATTTGGTCAACATTTTGAGCAAACGGACTCAGATCAGTATTTTGACAGTTCCGGTAGGTCCGTATCATGATTTGAGACTTGGGCGTATGCCCGAAATTTAATGTGGAGGTTTCTAACTTGAATTATCACCAATTGGCGAAAACTAGAAGCCTAAAGGCTTAAAGATTTCAAAGTTTGACTACAAATTGACTTTTATTGATATCGGGGTCGGATTCGAGTTCCGAAAATTTTTATAGGTCTGTTATATCATTTATGATTTGTCTGTCGAATTTGGTGAGAAACAGAGTTGATTTAACATTATTCGGACGTTCGGTTGTGAAAATAGAAGTTTTAAAGTTTTCTTAAAAATTTCATTTGATTTGGTGTCTTATTCATTATTCTAGGTATTAAATTGGTATTTTGATCGCGCGAGCGAGTTCATATGAGATTTTTGGACTTGTGTGCATGTTTGATTTGGAGCCCTGAGGGCTCAGGTGAGTTTCGGATAGCCTGCGGACCATTTGAACTTTGGAAAAATTTGGTATTTTCCAGTTCTGGTTTCCTTAATCGCGATCGCGTGGCATTCGCGATCGCGAAGGCTTGTTGAGCACTAATGAAAATTTGTACTATGCGATTACATAGTATTGTACGCGATCGCACAGCTGGAAAAGCTAAGGCACCGCGAACGTGTGGGCAAAGCCGCGTTCGCAAAGAAGGAATGAGGCAGAAACGGAAGCACCAAATTTGTGCTACGCGATCGCACAAGTCAGTACGCGATCGCGTAAGACTGAGAAAATATTCTCTGCAATCGCATATCCATTTACGCGATCGTGTAGAGTTAATAATCCGGGCAGCCAAAATGTGCTTCGCGATCGCGAAGAGTAAAATGAACCTGGAAAAAAGTTGTTCTACGCAATCGTGAACGAATTTCCGCGGTGAGAAAAAATCTGGGCAAACAGAACTAAAGTTCTAGAAATGGGATTTCGACCCATTTTCCACCATTTTCAATTTTGAGCTCGGGTAAAACTATTTTTGGGCAATTTTCACGAGAAAAAATTGTGAAAAGTGTTCCTTATCCTATGTTGATTATATTTCATGATTCCATACTCATTTACATCATGAATCC
>AWOL01S0104383.1:43997-59895 GCA_000715115.1 Nicotiana otophora | reverse complement strand
AGGGGGGAGGGGGGAGGGGATTGCTAGGTTTTGTTAAGTTTGACTTCAATATTACCAATAGAATTTTCCTTGAACAATTCAAGCATGAGAATATCTAATGCCGGAATTGTCCGGTCTTTGTTTGCTTTTTTTGAGATCAGAAATTTGGTACAAGGCTGCTTTGGTGTTTCTTTAGGTACATGGGAGGTCAAATAATAGAAAACAGGTCCTTTTAATGGTTATTTGCATCTGGTCAGTAGTAACTTTATTGCATCTGGAGGAATATGCAAACATCAATTACGAATTCAGCATCTCTCTCTCTCTATATATATATATATATGACTTACTTTTATGAAGTGGTTTGGTGAATTCCAGCCTCACCATCCATCGATGCACGAATTTTTTAGACTCTACTTGTGAGGCGTGCCAATTAGTAACCCAAGATTCCAACATTTATGAACCACTCTAAGAGGAATATTTTTATGTGGTGCTAAAGGAATGATTTTTCTCTCGCTTTTGGCATAGCAAACCCCAGTGGCAGGTATTCACGACGAGCTATTAGCTATATGATAGAGTACTAGAGATTGTTCACTATGCTTAATGGTGTCTGTTGTAAGGGGATGTTCAAAAGGAATTATTGAACTCGATCAGAAGTTTGGGTTAAGGCACAATGCTATGTGCTTGGAACTTCTATTTCTTTAGAAGCATGTTGCTGTTATGTTATTACCCAAAGCTCCAAAAACCTGTTTATTATTATCAATATCAATCCTAAAAATGAGTTTCATGTACATGGAACGAGTTTTTGATTTCACACTAGTTTCATGGGCTCTAGAAATACACCCGCTTTTCTAATTAGTATGGAGTTGTGAATACAATTCAAATCACTGGTAGATAATATAGCTCATCATAGTGTCTTTGCAGAGCTCTTAATATCGTTGAATATATTCATACACAATGGGGAATCAAGAGTCTGCCTTAAATGACGCTCACAGTGATTATTATCACCACAGCCCAGAACATGTAAGAAATGAAGAAAGCTCCACGGATTCTAATTATCGAGCTCAAGTTACATCACATGCCGGAGGTTCAGATAGAGCGAACTATCAAAGGAACCAGCAAGCCTCTTACATAGCTGATAACTATAACTCTTTGGATGAGGTTAATTTCTTAATTACTTGATCATTCTTTGCAGAGTTTTATAGAGTTCCACAGAACACCTCATGGTGGACAACATGGTGAGATCAGATTCAATGAACAAAAAATTGCAAGTTTGCGTTTTTTCCCTTAACTTAGAATTGACAGATCAACTAGTATTCTGAAAGATGATCATCGAAAGCATTGGTTTCATTGTTTGAGCATTTTCTCTAGTTAGAAACTTAGAATTGACAGGTCAACTTATATTAGGCAAAAAGTCAACAATGAATCAGTTCATTTGGAGTTTTTTACTGCTTACTTTGCTAATGAACTGCAGTAGCTGGTCTTTTGAGCAATGTAATATATAAATAACAGAAAGAGTGATACTCTTATGCGTAGGTTATTACCGCGTTGCGAGAAGCAGGCCTTGAATCGTCAAACTTGATTCTTGGCATTGATTTCACCAAAAGCAATGAGTGGACAGGTGAACTACTTCATTCCACTATACTATTAGTCTTAATGTTTGTCTCAAGTTGTGAAGGCGATGGTTGACAATTTAAGGTTGTAGGAAAGCATTCATTCAACAGAAGAAGTCTACACTCAGTTGGTCACACAGCTAACCCATATGAGCAAGCCATCTCTATAATTGGGCGAACTTTGTCTCCTTTTGATGAGGACAACTTGATACCTTGTTTTGGATTTGGTGATGGTTAGTTTTTGTTTCTGATCCTTATTTTGTTCAGACAATCAAGATGGTTTCGAATAGTGTTGACCATGGGTTGTCTCTGTAAATTTCAGCAACCACACACGAGCAGCACGTGTTTAGCTTTTACCCTGATCATTGCCCTTGCCATGGATTTGAGGAAGCTCTTGCAAGATATAAGGAAATTGTTCCTTATCTGAAATTATCAGGTTTGAGCTGAATACTGCTTTCAGAATTTCCTTTATTCAGTGGCCGGATAGCGGTAATCTATGTGGTATACAGTATTTGATACGCTTGGCTGCATTTCTGAATCTTAAACTATTATGGGGGTTTTCCATAATCTTATTATAAGGACATCTCATCCATCTTATGTGTGTCTTCATTGACAAAGTTTAACTGTGTTATGATAGTTTTAGTGAACCCCTGATTAATAGTTAGTGTATCTCTTTACATTGTTGAAATACTGTTGAAAATCTGATTGGAAAAAAATGGAGGAACTAACTTTTTTTAATTTTAATTTGCTTAATGTTTTTGGTACTCGGCTATTTTATATACATTAACCAAATTTTATATGTACACGAGCAACAACTGATGATTATGATCTTATCTTTTCCAATGTACATAAATTCTTAATACTATATTAACTCTTTTTATCTCAAATGTTAAATTAGCTCTTATTTCCTACACTCTTATTATCTTCAAATATGAGGTGGTGAATTTTGAGTTTGCAAAATAGGGTACGCCAGGGAAGTTACTGTTAAAGGAGTAATAACTAGAAAATGAATAGTCAGAGATGAGATGCTCCTGTTTGAAAGCTTTATGTGGATTTATGATTATCCTAACTCATCTGTGAAACATGTAGGTCCAACTTCATTTGCCCCAATAGTCAACACCGCAATAGATATAGTGGAAGCAAATAATGGGCAGTACCATGTCCTTGTCATTGTTGCAGATGGACAGGTTCATATCTCCTTGGAAATAATTTGATTCCTTTGACTTCTTCCTTGCTTCACCCCTAGTTATTCCAAATTTAAATTTTAAAAAAATACAGGTAACAAGGAGCACTGACATTCCACCTGGAAGCCTTAGCCCTCAAGAACAGGCTACTGTAAATTCTATTGTTGCTGCTAGGTAAACGGGTGACCTTTTCTGGGAAGTTGATTTATAGTGCCATTCTCCTGCCTGACTTGAGATGCTTACATGCAGTGAATATCCTCTTTCAATTATTCTGGTCGGTGTTGGAGATGGCCCGTGGGATGAAATGCAACGGTTTGATGATAACATTCCCCAACGGGCATTTGATAACTTCCAGGCATGACTGAAAGACATTCTTGTGCTTTGCCTTCAATCTCTTTCGCATGTCTTCATCTGTTCTAGATATTTTTGTTATTTCATCTGGATTAAACAGCTATGTTTTTTTTTTTGTTATGAGGCTTACCTTTGGTCCTTTTTTCCTTTTGGCACATAGAGATCTAAGATAAGTCATTGTCTTGCCATGTTATAATACCTCTCCTTTTCTTTTTGACAAGCTTGGTTGCTGGTTATCCTTTTGGTTGACATCGACTAGGAAATAATTGACATCGATCTCCTTACTGCTCCGTGGGGGTCTTCATTCACTCTTCTCGGAAAAAAATGTTGAACTAACCTGATCCCAGTCTGTCTAGCATATCTGTGGGGAAAACATTTATACAGAGACTGTACCTTTTCCAGTTGGAGGTTATCAGTCTGTGATTGCTAGCTGGTTCACGCATTCTAAACAGATACCACAAAAGGGATTTATTATCGAATCTGAGGGATGAATTGGAACTGATTTCGAGTTAGGGGATTTGCGGGAACCTTCTCTAAACAGCTTGTGACATCTGTGCCCAATAAAAGCTACTGCAATTTTTTGGGATTTTTGCTCTATTTCTTCAAATGCTGCCGGTTACCATGCTTTTGGGAATGATTTTGCTTACAACTTCTAGGCGTGCTCATACTCTCTACTCCCCACCCACTCCCCCAACTACTCTTAGTTGTAAACCAATTTTCTGTCTGGAATTATAATCTGTTAGAAAAGATAGAACATAGTAACAAGCTTCTTTTCCATAAGGGTGAGAATGTGAAGATGCTAGAAAGGGAAAGCCTTCGCAGAAGACAATAAGTTGGTAACACAGAGTAGCTGTGTGATAGGCAAGATATATGGTATAGAAAAAGGGAATAATGAACAAGTGGCATGGTCTAATGGAAGGACATCATGAAGCTACTAAATGATTTAGAAAAGGAGATGATTTGAGTGGTTGGTGATAGCAGATGATTTTCTCTCTGTGATAAACATTGGTGTGGAGTGGATGTTTTGAAGCAGATTTCAGTAGATATATGCTACTTTTCTTTTGAATAAAACTTTAATGGTAGCTGAATTTACGAACAGGGAGAGGAACCATGGTTTTGGATTGCAAAGTTATGAGAAACTTGCATGACTATCAGGAGATGGGGGAAGTTGTCTATAAATTTGCTTCATTCCTTCAATTTTCAAGAGAAAGACAAGGATTTGTGGAGAAATTTCAATTGAAAACAACAAGGATTTGTGTTGCATTGGGGCTGGCAGGGTAATGTTGTGTCCATTTTCTCTTTTAAATCCTTTTGTACGTCACTTTTAATATGTAAGCGATCTTCAGATTGTGAAATCAATAGTTCCTACTTCCTAGGGAAGTCAGTTTTGTATTTGTTTGGACAATCATGGGCGTCATTCTTGCTACTGAAATTTATAGAAAGAGAAAAAAGATCCTTGTGATATGGTTCTTTACATGTAAGGGAATTCAAAGAAATCTCATCCTCGTCTTTTGCATTGAAATTTTGCTCTGAAGTTGTGTAGGAGACGCTTAACATGTTTGGTACATGTTGGGTCATGCCAAATAGGGTAAAGCAGCTGATGAGCTTTTGGAATATCGGGGGATTCAGGTGGAGCAGATTCAGCAGAAGGAAAGCATGAGGCTAATAGCTCATGCTACAAAATGGACTGAATTTTGCTGGTTTTTGTATAATTGCCCCTTGTGTAGATACTTAGGTTAGCTTTCTGGAAGGAAATTTCCTTGCACAGTCCTACCATATGTGGGGTTCCTATAGGAGATTATTTCTTCTTCTAGTGATGAAAATTCCAATGCTAATCAACTTCAGTTTTCCTAATTATTTGTGTATCCACTTGCAGTTCGTCAATTTTACAAAAATCATGTCTGAGCGTTCAGCGATGGAAAAGAAGGAAGCAGCCTTTGCTCTTGCCGCACTCATGGAAATTCCGATTCAGTACCGAGCCACACAAAGGCTTCAATTCAGAGAGTGAGTAGCATCTATTTGTGTATATTCTTCTTGCAAGTAGAAAGCATCTACATGAAGCCTAACCTCTTCAAAATGTGTTCCTTAGAAGCAAAAGAGGCCCTCGGACAAGGCCACTTCCTCCTCCTCATGAAGTAATTGATCACGACAGTGCAATCAAATCATTGCCACATGCGACAAGCTATGAACCTGCTGACTCTGGAGCTGCAGAAAGAGTAAGTGTTTATTGTATAATTCTTGCTCTTGTTGTAAACTCATTGATCACAACAGTCTATTTCTTTCGTTCTGTTCATTTTTCTGAATAATCTTTTCCATTTTCCTTAAGGATTGTCCCATTTGCTTGACAAACCCAAAGGACATGGCTTTTGGATGTGGTCATCTGGTAAGTGATTATAGAAGTGACACTTAGCTACTATCAGTGTTGAATTCAATCCTTAAAATCTATCCAAGGCTTAATATTTTCATGTTTACATGTGGCGTTTGACCCTATAGTCAACTGGAGTATACGATTTTAGAATGTCTAAATGGCCACGTCTTCTTGAATTGCATTAACATTATGCCTGCTTAGATCAATTCATTTTCCATAAAGAATGATGACAATAAGGATCTCATCTTTGAAGGTAAACAAAATGGTGGAAGTTAGTGGTCAGAGGTGACATGTTTAGTTTGCAATTTGTTTTGGTTTCCCTATCCAATCCTTTAAAAGAAATCATTTGAGAGTGTCACTAAATAGTGAGGGTATCATTTTCTGGAATTCCTTGCAAACGTTATTCAAAAGGAAAACAAGCTTGAATACTGGCATTCTGACATTTTACATAGTGAAATACCATTCACCTACATTTCCTACTTAATCATGCACATCCTGCCAGAATAATAGAAATTAAGATACTTGTATGAAATTAAGATATCTCTATTTACCATTCACTGCACGACTACGGTTATCGTAATGAACTTATTCACTCCAAAGCATTCTTTAAAGCTTGGACAATAAGCACATCTAACCTGTGACTTAGGAGATTCGATGTGTGCCCTATTTGAATGATCATAATGTTTAGCTCTTTCGAGGTCACTTGGTAAGGCTACTTCATCATGACTGATGAAAGGGCCCATGTTTAGTGCTTTCAATTGTCCTAGTACTCATGCTGCCACTGATTCTCATGTTCTGGATTCTCCTAGCACGTATCGTCTAATTTTTGCTATTAGCATTTGAATTTTAGATTACCTACAGCTCTTACTCATGACCGAGAAATGGCTATCAAATTTTTTGCCCTGTGTTTTCTGAATCAGACATGCAAGGAGTGTGGTGTCACAATAACAACGTGTCCTTTATGCCGAGAGCCCATTACAACTCGCATAAGACTGTACGGCTAGATGCACAGAACTATCTCCTGAACTACCGAAAATCCGCAGTTTCTCCGGGATGTCAACTAAAGACGATAATCCGGAGGTGTAAACTTTCCTTGTGCCTTGAAGAAGAGCCCTCAGGTTGTCGTCATATCATAGCTGATGTGAAATATATCAAAACTGTAAATGAGCTGTAACCTATGTATAGCTTATCTAGAATTCTTCACCTGTCCTATTTTTTGTTTGTGCACATTTTTAGTACCTATTTAGCAAAATGTACATAACTAAATGTATGAGAGACTTCTATGTTGATACTTGATATTCTTGTCACTGATTCTGTTACCTCTTCGTTTTTGATGAAAACGAAATTTTCCATACTACTGAAAATCGCCTACATCTTTTGGCACAATATATCCATGAGCAAACGATCTTACCTTATCTCTCTGTCTTTAATCGGCTTAACCACATAGGATTTTTTCGAGAGCAAAGGTTAGTGGTTAAGTGACCCTCAAAAGTCAGTCTTTTGTATCGTGTCGAGAAATGACAGGGACACGAACATTCTTAAAGAGTTTATTGTTGAATTGATCTTGAAATTGGATCTCAATAGTAGCTGTTGCCCAAAGGCGCTTTGTGGAAGTCAGTTCACAGCAGCGAAAATTCATTCAGTTGATCGACCAAAGATCAGTTCTTGCTTCTTCTTTTTCATTCTGCTTGTTTTGCACAAGTCTTATTTAACCATCACCGACCACTCTACTACCCGGTGAGTTGTGGCTCTCACTGGTCAAACTTTCGGAAGTTAACTGGTGAATTACTAAGAAATATATTCCAGCTACTGAAGTTTACAGCTTCTCCAGTTCTTTCTGTTGCTGTAGGTTCAACTGTGTCATATGAGGCCTTCCTGAGATTTCTTGGAAGAGTGACATAAGGCTAAGCAACCGATGTCCGTGCGATTACTATCCGCCAACTAGGGTCCCCTCCGTAAGCTCTAGACGAGACTGGAAACTCAATGTCAAGAGCAATTGAGAGAACAGAAAAGAGAATGAGAATGAAAGAAAGCTTGATTGCATTAATGAAAGCTATTACAGAAAGACAACATGGTGTCCGGGGGGAACGCCGATACAGATGATTGTTTGCTTGCTTGAAAGTTTGATTACTTGATCCCTCTAATAATGCTTAAAAAAATAAATCAAAGTTAGAGGACTTGACATAACTAAGCTAGAGAGACATAATGGAAATACGAGAAGTAAAACTACTCTATATTTACAATAACAAGGACTTAGATTCCTACAAGGTAGAAGCAGGTCCGTTGGCAGCAACCTTGTCTTTAGCATCAGAGTCTGTGCGCGCGGCGCTGTTGGCATATGCCTGCGGCTAGGCGCTGGCGAGGGTTATCGATGGGGCAACATAGGCACATGCACATTTGTCGCTTGTCGCGGACAAGACCAGGGACCGCCCATGGCGCTAGGCGTTGGGAGGCTTGCTAGAACGTCATGGGGCGCGTCCAAGGGGTCATGGGGCACGGCTGGAAAGCCGCCCATGACAGTACTAACGTAGTACTATTAATGATTGGGACAACATTATATAGGTGGCGGTTCAGATGTAGTTTTCTGGTGAGTTTTTTTTTTCTTTCCGTGAGGAACCAATAGAGGCCTACTGGTGGTGTATGATTTGAGGTTATGGTGTTGCCATGTAATGAATGTGAAGGACCAAGGCTTTTTGTTGTATACTGGTGGTGGAGCGAGAAAAGAGAGACGGCGGGAGGTTTGTTGCCTCCTCAACTTCTTTGCTAGGCTTTGTTTCAAAAAGGGGTGCTTTGAAGCGTTGATTTTTCGGTGGAGGAGGATTTTTCGCTGAGAAGGTGACTGTGTGAGGTGGCTTTTTGGAAGATGAAAGATAGTGAATGGAAGTAAAAAAATTAGTCAAATTTACTCCTAAACATTGCGAAATGGTCTGGATATCCCTCCATGAATAGTTGGTCTCATGGGGGCGTCGTAGCCATGCTAATCAAATCCAACTAACGCTTGTGCGCCACTTTTGTAACAATAAGGACGCACCTGACCCAACTATTGACGAAATGCATGTCTAGACAGTTTCGCTTAGTTCGAGGTCAAATTTGGACATTTTCCCTCTTTAAATAATATCTATTTGGTGTTTATAAAGTTTGTATTCATTGATAGAAGTTCACGTATGTTAAGACTAATAATAACAATAAATTTGGTACCTTCAATTTTTGAAGCCTACAACAGTTATTTCAGTGCCCTTGGACTAGAGCTGGCCTTGGCAAGGGAATGAATTTCGATAGAGCAGATTTTAGCTTAGAGTCTGATTATCAATTTCATCTTCAGTGTTATGGTTTTAGCATTTATGCATCCATGCCAACAGTTGCTCTTTCACAGTTCCATCCCCTCCAGTCAAAACTAGTGACTCAATCAGAAATATCCTATAAAACATTGACCAAAAAGAGCAATTGACATGTACAAGTAGAATGCACCTTCTTCAACCCAACCTTTGTATTATCGAGGGGTAAACTGCTAAAGCTATGACATAAACTTTTAACTTTGATCACAAGTTCACGGAACCAAGTACTTTTTATTGATAGAGGAAATACAATCCCTGTATTGACGTTGAGTATAGTTTAATCAATGAAAATTACATGATCAGGCCTTAGCCTCAGATCACTATATAACAAATAATGGACAATTGGTCTAGAGTACAGCAAAGCCAGTACAAGACAAGTATTTGACTAATAAACAAGCACCGTGCACCGTCGCTTTGAAATCCTTCTCTTTCTCTTCTCATCATCAAATGGCTGTACATAAATAAAGTAATCTTTTATATAGAAATCATGTGAAAAGCAATATCTAAACAAATTAACAGAAATGGCTAGAATATAAGCAAATGTCCTTATGCAGTTGTGTGATCAGCTTGTATTTTGTTGTGTGATCAGCTTGTAGTGGTGCAGGCTCTTTGGTATTACCTGGGGGCTGAATAAATGAGGAACTCTGATCCTTTTTGAGCCATCAGGAAGACGTTTGGATGGAAAATGATTGTCTCCAGCCATAAAATCACCACAAACCTGCAGAAAAGGGAGTCAATCTTTTAGAACCCATTCTTGGAGAGCAGTATAGGCATAACAGAAGCAAACTGGGCAAAAAGTGAATTAAGTGAATCTTCTCGATAACACTAAGAAAGTTTGGTTCCTTATACAGCAGGAGGGAACCACATTATAAAGGTGTAATCAGATTGCCAAAATAAGGGCATATAATTGCTCTGCCAATATACACAAGAGTACAACCAGTCCTAACTAGCATGATGTGGAAAAGACCGTCATTTAGCCAGAGGGATGAGGCAGAATTGAAAACTAAGTCTAAATGCAGGAGACACCTGCTGGTCTACCTGATTCTGAAGAGTTTCAACCAATGTGTCTTGACAGCATGATGCATGCACACTTTCCAGATTGGGGCATTGAAGTAGCAATCTTTCTGTAGTCAAGTATTTATAGATCACATAAATAAAGAAAAGCCCCAAATTTCAAAGAGATCACAACCTAAATGAGGGTCATGAAGTGCAGACCTGGATTCAAGTTTGTACAGGAGTTCAGGTTCAAATCATTAAGCTCTGGGCAATTTAGATATAATGCCTGCATGAAAATTTCAATAAGCTACACGAGCAATGACATGAAGAAACCTTATATGTAATACAGATAATTCTTACATCTAAGCCAGAGCAACCCCACAAGCTGAGTTTCTTTAAGCGGTTGTGTTTGATAATCAGTTTCTGATATATAAGGTGTAATTTACTAATCGGTGTTCTTTGTAACTCGCCGTTATCATTTTCCTGAGTTGTTGGACTGTCTAAATCTGGATCACATATGGTCATTCCACAGTCCATTATCTCTAGATTAGGCAACTGAGCTGCAGCAAATTGAATGCCACCTAGAGGGTAATCCAACAAGAAAGCAAACGATATTAGTGAGTAAGCCACAAAGGATGCTGGGTTTGGATAGTCAAAGAAGCAAATTCGAGTATTACTTGAAGTGATATTTGGACAAAGAGCAAGGAGAAGTTTAGATAATGTCTCTGGAAATATATTGCATATCATCCCAATGCCACTGTCACTAATACTTGACCTGTAACAAGAGAAATAGTTGACATTAGAAATCCAGGTCCATGCCCATTCTCACTAAGTCGTTGCTGTGACATACGCAAAATTTTGTTCTAAATTAATTTCCCAATCCACAGAAGTATATTAGCCTCCTAATCAACCGTCAAAGTTGGTTCAATTGCTACCCTAATGTGATGCTAAAGCAGCCTTCAGCATACCATAAAAAGGGCAGCTTTTTTCACTTTATGGTTTTTTTGTTTTACTTTAGGAATGTACTAACCTTTGAGGATATTAAGACATCCCAATAAAAAGAAAATAAAACTTGAAGAAAATAATTCACCTGTCATACTACTAGGATAATATTAAAATATGTCTACTTATAACCTAACACTCCATTATTTTCTGTCCCCGGCAATATGGAGAAACCAAAGAAAGCGGCAAGAAGTGAAACTTACCCACTCAAATCAAGTAACTCAAGCCTCGAGTAGCTCGATGCAATAGCAGCGACAGATGCATCAGTTATTTCTGACCCTAGTACTAGGGAAAGCATTCGCAATCCCCTGAAGTTTAAGGCAGTAAAATTGAAACAAATAAGCTTCATGAAGGTATATTAGATGTATCTTTCATAAAAAACAAACATGTCAAGGAAAAAATGAAAGAATCCAAAATCAAAGACCTTTACAAACCTTAAATTTGCTGCTGTTAGAGCAAGCACAACAGCATGTGTAAGCCGAACTGATGCAACATGAATGTTCTGTAGTCTTGGGCAGCTCCTTCCAAGACCATCTACCATAGCAGTAAGATCAGTGCTATCCTTCTCTTGGCGAGAAAAATCCAGGGAAATCTCCTTTAAATTGGGGCAGTTGAAGACCTAAGCAAGTGAATACATGTAAGACATAGGTTTGTGCCAGGGAAAATGGACTAAACTTAGATAGCTATTTGTGTGACTTAATGCCATAATGTCATCAAACAGTTTACCATCTTAGAGTGACAAAAGAGATCCGAAAGGCAAAGAGTGGAAAGGCTGGTTGAAGAAAGAGTAAAGGCCCCAAGATTTGAGCAGCCTTCCATCTTGAGATTGGTAAGGCACCTTCTGTCAGCAACAAAACGGCCTAATTCATCCCTATATAAGACATATGGGTTCCACTAGATACCATTAGATCACATTGATGTTGATAATATTATCAAAACATTACTGAATAGGAAAATATGCCAGCTCTTGTAATTCTATTAGGGATCTTCCGGAAGATGTCTAATTAAGCAAAAATTATCAGCATTCCAAGTTGGACGCCAATTAAGATAGTAATTGTATAACAATACGGATGCCAAACAAGAACCGATCATGTTGTGTCAATTCAAAAAAAAATGATACAGCTATGATTGGTAGTGAGATTCATGTAATCTTTCTCGTATGATATTTAGCAGGGGCTATAAATATACCGTGCAATTTTAATATGGTTTATGATGCGAGGTAGATAACATGTGCAGTTATACACAATTCGATAAGATTAAATATGATCACATTTAACAGAAGATGTAAGTACTAACATAGAGGATAAATAAGATAAGGCTGTTTGAGATTGCATCAATTTATAGGTGTAAAACAATAGTGATTGACATTGTTAAATGTGGACGAGAACACAATGCAATAAAAGTTATTTATAGGGATTAAGGCTCAAACATGTTGATAAACTTACTTCTAATCCTATGTTCGTTAGAAATGTATTGATTTTGTTATATATTTTTATAATGATAATAAATGCAGAGAATATCTAGTGGCAGTCTGTTAGAAAACCTAAAGTATCGAATAGTGGATAGAAAAGGATCTAAATCAAGCAAAACGAATAGTGAGGAATCATATATCCAACTCCAACGAACTTGGAATTGACACATAATTCATGTAGTTGTTAGAAAGTGAAGTAGCATAATCACTGACTTCCCAAACATAGCTCTTTGCATCCAATGAAACTGAAAATGAATGAATAAACTAGCAACAAATCCATTGGCAAAAGAGTACAGCTAACAACAGTACCAGCTAAAGAAATCAAGATCCACAAAAATTATCAGGAATATTCTACTTGTGCATTGACTCATACATAAAGCGCATATGCTGCGCATGACTTATGAAAGATAGAAGACATAATCTGACTAAAAGACAACTATGATATTCATTTGCGACAATTAGAGATCGAAAGCATACCCTGTGATCCGATTAACTGAGGTATCTGAAGTAAGGATCTCCATTGAATCCAGATTAGGGCAGGAAAATGCAATGCAAGCCAGCATCGTTGCGTCCACATCACTGTCAACACCAAAAGCAGTAAGTTAATAGTAGTTCATGTGATATACATTAATATGTTCATTGGCCTTCAATAAAGCTGCTGTTTTTATTCCTAAAAAGCCAATCCAGTTAATTAATCTCTAGATCTAAGATCTAAGTTCTAACCACCATTCATTAATTAAGCCAACCTTTCCATTCTAAGTGAAAGCTTAACAAGTCCAGGGCATTTCTGCAACACTGATCCAACAAGCCCAATCTGAGCTTTCACAGGAACTCCAAGTCTTAGCTCCTCAGCCGACTTCCAGATCCTTCTAGAAACATCCCTCCAACCCTTACACACCTTCGCCGCAGAAAGCAGCGCTGATGGAGGCAATCTCTTAAGCACTTCCCACAAAGCACTCGCGGGTAACTTCCCGGACCCACCTAAATCCAACTCACTCTCCAGATCCAAACAATCCACGTCATCATCATCAGATACAGGCGACTCATCATCGCTGACATCCACGTCATCGAAAGAAAGCGCTCGCCGGAGCTGGGGAAGTGGCTGACGTGGCGGAGGTGGAAGTTGCTGAGGACGAATAACGGATAGCGGAGAAGGGAGAACAAATGATTTGGCATCGGTCGGTGTGGGAGTAGGAACATCTGTATGATTATTAAGGTCGTTAGAGATATGGCAAACGTGGCCTTTTTTGGGTTGCCCACATCGGCCGCAGTTGTAGCTACCGCGTTTTTTACCGCGCTTGTGGACTAAAGCGTCGGAGATGGGGGTGGAGGGGTGGGGATGGGGGATTTGCATTTCTGGATTTGAGAGTGAAAATGAAAATGAATTTGAGTGTGTGAAAGTGAAGGGGAGAGGAGAGAATCAAGGAGATGTGTGTGTGTGTGTGTGTAAAATGGGCGAAGAAATAAAGGGCGGGGGATGCGGGTTGGAAAGGCGCGGGAGTTTTGGGGAAATTTGGCGCCTGTCTTTGAATTTTGTTATATTTGTAAATGGGGTGGAGCGCTCGAAGGAGCGTGTTATGTGCTACTGTGTCGTCACCCACCTGGCTCGAGTGCTAGAAAGTAAAGACAATTCTTTTCCTACACATAGTTAGGAAACAGTGAAAAATATCATGTTATAAACTGTGCTCGAACTATTATGCTTTTTATCTTTGTTTTGTTATATTTTTTATTTGGAACTTGGAAGTCTTTGTCATGCCCATAATTGTCTTTTCATTTTTTTTTCTTTCCTTTTTTTCCTCACTTGTAGGAGATTGAATTGCTTATTCTTCTAAGGAAAGGATATTACATTCTTGTGAATTTATCTTGAATTGAGATGTTTTTGTTTAATTTTATTCTAGTTTTGTGAAAGTGAGTAAACTTATTTTTTCACCTTGAATTAGTAAAAAGATAAATAATTTCTTACTTTTCATGGAGGATTAAATTCAATAATTGGATATTTTATTGACCATTACTATTTAGCTATTATAATTCTTTTCCTAGTAAGCGGGTCACATATATAACATCAATTGGGATTATGGACTAGTGACGAGCGTAGAACACACTAATAAAATTAAGCTCGTAATGCATCAAAAATATTATAGAAAAATATTAAACCTGTAAGAACTGGAGCGGTGATCAATTAATTTGTTCTTGGCTAAGTGAAAATATAAAATTCAAGTATGTTCTCTTAAAGTTCTAAAATAAGAATTTAAAGTGATCTAAAGTTCTAAACTACTATTGAAAAGTTTTACCAAAAGAAAACATGGAACTTGACTTGAGATGATTAATTCAGATTTTGTTTCTTGAGTTAATATTTATTTCTGAACATAAATATTACTCCCTCCATTCCAATTTATGCGAATCTGTTTGACTGAAACGGAGGTAATAATTACTTCTCTCGAATATAAAATCAGTTAAACTAAGTCTTCTCTCGAATAACCATAGTCTAACGATTCTAGAAAAGCATTAAGAGTTCAACAAGTATATGATCAATAAATAACGGATGTTAGGATTATTGAAACTTCTCACAAATATCCCAATGCTTTAAAGATGCTTCTATAACTAGTTCTTCTCTCAAATAAACGGGTTATAGAGAATTAATCCTATAATATATTCTTCTCTCGAATAAATAAATTACAACAATCAATTCAAGTACATTATCAACTTTATTACTTCTCTTGAATATAATATAGTCAAACCCAAAGGACATACTATTAATCATACACAAAAGATGTTAAAACGAGAAACTAAAGACTTAACTAATTCATCATCATCAAGTTCCTATAGAAAATTACTCCATGAAGTAGTTCATATTATAAACTATATAAAAGAGAAGAAGAAAAAAATATTACAACCAAGTTGGGGAATAAAATCTCTCTCAATTGTTTCTTTGCGGAAAACTTCAATCTAAAGTATTAAAAATCTCCTGGTGCGGTTGTAAAACTCCAAGATAACCTGATTAGGACGAGCTCAAGCTTTATATAGGTCAAGGGATAAGCAAACGTAATTCCAAATTAACCTTGAAAAAAGAATCTCGTCATTACAATGCGCGACATCACACATAAAGCCCCGGACACGCAAATGGGCACGCAGACTTAACACTGTTCAGTAAAAATATAATAACTTTGTGTAGGGAGAGTCGAAACGACGAGCCATTTGAATCATTGAAAACTAGACTCAAAGCTTTATATTTTACCACAAGAATAATGATAAAGTCCCTTGTAGATTGGGAGATATCATCTGTTTAAGTTGGATCATGTATTTTTGGAGAGAAACTATTGCTCCAAATTCGAAATCTCAATATCTATTACTTGAATCTTCACAGCTTGTCGTCATTTGACTTTTAGAAATTCGTATTCAAAACTCAAAAAATTCCTTTTACTATATTTTATATATTCTTGAACTTTTTCACCTTTTTCTTTTAACATTTAAACTCAAAGCTTGCATGCACATCAACAAAATATAAAAGTAAACTTTGTGCTAAAAACCTCACCAAAATAACTAGTAAATACATAAAATATAACCAAACTAAACAGTTTATATGTACACATCAAATACCCCCC
>AWOL01S0104383.1:0-41384 GCA_000715115.1 Nicotiana otophora | reverse complement strand
ACTTAAATGTTTGCTCATCTTCGAGCAAAGGAAAGAAATAAACTCACACAAAAACTTCATCGATTCCTCAAGATAATGGACAAGCATCAATCATGCTAATCTGTTGGAACTGAAATCGAGCCATCTACCAATTTTCGACATACTTCACAAGAAAGATTATGCCCTTATGATGAAATCAAGGGATAAAATTGTATGAACCCTAATTTGAGAAGCAGAGAAGAAAGTAGAGAGATGGGAGATCTCGTAAGGCAGAGAGAGAAAGCGAGTGGAGAAAAATAAAATTTGTTATTGATCAGTAATTGGTTTGTCTATATTTACATGAGCTAATTATCTAGCTAACTACTTTTAATACACTCACTAACTAAGAATATTAAATGGATAATTCTACTCTTTTATACTTCATAGAATCCTACATGATCCCTTTCTCAACACTCTCCATCAAGCTAGGTGCCATGAAGAGATCGAAAACACCTAGCTTAGAATTTAGGTACCCGTGTTGTACTCTATTCAAGCTCTTTGTCAGTATATATGCCAACTGATTTCTTGTTACCACATACTCTGTCTTAACTAAGCCTTCTTAAATTTTTACGCATATGAAATGGCAGTCTATCTCGATGTGTTTGGTTCTTTCATGGAACACTGAATTTGCTGCGATCTGAAATGTTGATTTGCTATCACTAAACAGATTCATCAGTAGCTGGGCCTCCACTCCAATGTCTTGGATCAATCCTATTAGCCATGTTAGTTCAGCAACTGTGAAAACTATGATTGAACTTCTATATACAATGCTTTGTTTCTTTGATTTTTAATATACCAACGAGTCTCTAAAGTTGATTAGAAATCATGTTACTTACTTCTTGGTATGTGGGCAGGCTGCTCAATTTGCATCACAGTATGTAGTAACAGTATTTTTGTTGAGGCTTGACAGTATAATACTATGTACATGCTGAGTTTTCACATACCTCACCACTCTTAGAGCATCAACAATGTGATATTTCTTAGGATTGTGTATAAACTGGCTTAGTGTTTGCACACTGTATGCTATGTCTGATCGGATTACTGTAAAATACAATAAATTCCAAATCAATATCTGGTAACTCCTTACATTAACTAGTAGTTCATATGATTCCTTACTGGTAGCAGCCATATGATCATCAAACTCTTTTGTAGTGAGTTTGACATAGGCCAACTGCCCCTAAATCAGCTTCAAATATAAGTTCCAAAGCATATTTTCTTTGGTGCATTTACAATCCCTACTTTGACTTGAAAAATTCAATGCCAAGGAAGTACATTAGTTCCCCTAAGTCCTTCATTTTAAAGGCTCGTTGTAGTCTTGATTTAGTTTCAGTAATCAACTCCAAATGTGTGCCAGTGATTAGCAAGTCATCAACATATACCCAAATGATTGGGGTGCCATTTCTTGTCTTTTTAACAAATAGAGAGAAATCATACCGACTATGTAGAAAGCCAAAACTGAGCAAAGCTTCTGTTAATTTTGCATTCTACTACCTGGGTGCCTGTTTGAGTCCATACGCTGATTTTATGAGCCTGCAAACTGGCCTCGACTCCCCTTGTGTCACGACCCAAATTCACGTGACCACCACCCGGCACACTATCCGACCCGAGCGAACCAACTCATATGATGCACCCAAACTATATGCATGAAAAACCAATTTAACTACGGAAGCTCTTTGAAAATTTTATATATTTTCAAGTTAAACCATGGAATAATTTTCCAATTCAAAATCATACATGGAGCCTCTCATAATCATAACATTGAGAGTAATTAAACTAAATATCTTTTTATGTATGTCGCATAAAATCCCATTACTACAACTTTTCACAACTATTTATGAAGCTTTTATACCCAGGAATAGAACTAAACACTTGGGCTAATGCCCGACTAACATAAATTAAGAAATAACATGATAGCTACAACAAAATAGGAGTGGTGCCTTGCCATATACCTCAGGAAGAGATTCGTCCTAGCCAAGTCCGTATGCCACGTATCGTACCTCATCCTGAAATATGTAAAGTAAGTGGGGCCCTGAAGGGGGGGGGGGAGGCTAAGGGTTGAGTACGCCATAGCGGTACTCAATAAGTATCATGGACTCTCTCTAACTCAAGTTCCTGAGACAAGATTTTACAAAAACTATGCAACCAATATTGGACATAAAGTGATAAACAATTATATAAAGTACGCTCTTTATCATTTTAGATAAGAGACAAGTGAAATGTAAGCCATACTATAAAGTTTTAGAACATCTTTATCAACCCAAGATTTTATATAAAACCATTTCAAGCTCATTGAATCATTGAAATCATTTTCGGCTCCTTAGGCCTAAACATAAGAAAATCCTCTTTTACCTTTCACCGGGAGTACTATACCGACACCGACATAATAAACAACTACTAGATGATCGACCTAGTAATAAGTATTTGACCCTACTTGTCTGGGCGGTCTCCCGTAGTGCCGTACGAGTCGACTTAACCTCATTACTTTATGTAATGATCATTTGCCTTATCAATTGGGGACTTTATCCCACAAACCTCGGCTTAGCCTTGAAATATGTCCCTATACCGACATGTATAGTTCTATGGTAATGAACTCGACATTCAAACCAATCTCCGTGGTCTCAACTAGTAACTCCCAAAACATCTGATATTTCAAAAAATAGATTCATAGCATAATTGCCTCAAAGGATCTATTTTTATCAAATCATGATTTTTATAGTCAATCCAAATCATTTGAATAAAATCAAATGAATAATCTTTTTCATGTTAAAACCTTTAGCAATTAACATAAACCTTAAGATACAACAAGTGCTTCCTTTAGTGAAATTTCAAAAGATAATCTTTTTCATGAAAGCATATATTTAGCAGTCAAATATTTTATACTCTTACCAACAAATAAGTTTTAATAAAACTTATAAGAATTTTCTTAAATGTCATTTTGCCAACAAATTTTAAAAACAAGACTTTTATAAAATCTCATGACACTTCATAAGCAACAATTTAGAAACGCATGATGACATATTTCCCGCTTGTCCCCATAGGTATGGATGCACATTTACAAACCAACTCACGTAATAACTCAAATATAATTTTAGAGAAAATCCCTCAAGAAGAGTAAGTATTAATCAACTTACCTCAATCTTCAATCTCCGAAAATACTATAATGCTCCAATTGATTAAAATATCCAAATATCACCCACAATTCAATACCTACCATTAGATATCCCAACTACATTAAAATAAATACGAAAAGATTCATAAATACACATTTAGGCTTCACAATTCGGCGACAAGCCTTCAATCATCCCAAATTATCCAATAGGCTCGTCCACTAGCTTATTCAATTCAATTCTTATCATTTAATACTCATTTGGAGTCATTAATAATACTATATTAATTACCCAACATCATCAACTCACTATTTATTGCCTTCTCCAACAAAAGTCTAGGTTCAAGAACATCCATTTCAAGAACTAGTGTTGTATCTTATCCAAATGGTGATTCCCAATTAAATTCATGCATCCATTAAGTTATCGAGTCTATTGGAATCATTAGAAACTCAAGACATATGTATTTATATCGATTCATCACTATTCATCTTCTTCTTTACCCAAAAATGGCATTCTTAAGACCCACCCTTAGGGTTCATACAATATCCCATTATAACTTCAAATAAAACTCATAAACATGCTATCCATACTCCAGCATGACATACATATGAAGCTCAAATGAAGGAATTACGTCTTGGTGGAAGAATCTAACCTTTTTCCTTTTTGGTGTTCTTGAAGATTCAACCCATTTTCTATAGATTTGATCCATAATAATATTAGTGTTATCACTAAATTATATTATGTAATCATCCTTGTACCAAAATAACTACCTCGAAGTGTATTCATGGTGGAAGAGCTCCTCCTTCTCTCTAAAAATCAATTCCAAGTTGAAGAACTAATATTTTCTCTCTCTAAACCCCTTGTTTCAGCCCTTTTAAAATGACCCTTGGAGCTGCGTAGGCTACGCACAAAGGCTACGCAAGATGGACTTCCATTCCCCTTCATTTTGGAAGTTGCTGGATTTGCCTACACAATGGTGCATAGGCTACGTTGTTATGGTGCGTAGGCTACACTGCTATGTTGTGTAGGCTACGCAGACTCGCGTAGCTGTTCTGTCACCCTTTAGTAGAAATATCATAACTTATTGTAAGAATCTCTAAATGACAAACGGGTTGAAGAATTAGAAACTAGACGCATATACATTTTATTTAATAGGTTATACACCATATAACTCTTCATACCTGGAGAGGTATGCTCGTATGAAGTTAGGTCTTGTGCGAACTCACTTGAAACTTTATCCCATCATATAAATTTTAACTTAACTTAGCCTTAGGTATCTTATTAGACCATAAATCATTATTAATGCACCTCCTACATATATTATCATGATCAACTGATATAATTAAAATTATTAGTCTTGTTCATACCCAAATTAATATAATTAGCACATGCCAATCTTCTTAATGGTCTTAAAATACTTCAAAAGTTTTTCCAGGGTGTTACATTCTCCCCCACTTAAGAACATTCGTCCTCGAATGATTTACAAGTCATTATTAGGCACAGTATTATTCTCCTTTCACCTTAACCATCATCTTTAATCGTTCTTGACTTTATATGGATCTTAGATGTTCTTCCAAAATTTCAACTTTCTTAAGGCCCCAAAATTTGGCTAACTCTCTAAGTTCTTAAAATTTTCGACAGAGTATCCCCTGTAACCGAGACTAAAAAAAAAATTAATATGTCCAGAACAAGTCCCACACGGGCACCAATTTCAACGTAATTCAACAACCAAATATCTTTACATAATATGATTTCTAGTCCCCACACGGCCGCACATATATGCTCAATGTACAACAACAAACTAAGCCCCATGTGGCTGCACATATACCAAAAATTATATCAAATAATTCTTTACAATTTTAAACCATTGCATATCTATACCTCTCTCATTTCAACACTGATTATCCTATATTGCAACACATATTACTACCATGCATATCCGTATTCTCTCTTTATTAAGTGTACTAAGACACACGTGAAAGAGCATTTCTCGTCTATATTTAAAATTTATTTCTTCCATTCGAATACTTCCTCATAAATATAAAATTACTTCTAAGCATAGTTTGTCCTCATATGACCCTTGATTCTCGAGTTGCCAACTCCTTTCATAATGCTCTTTTATTCCATCCGAATACCAACAAGATGTTTTGTCATACTTAGATCCATTCGCGTGGGTGATCTATGCCTCAACTTACCGTTGTAACTTTTGAGTTTCCTTTAGATCTCTAATTGATTGATAACAAGTCCGCTATATGATAAATGTTTAATCCACTTCCTTCCCTTTCATGGCACAAGTTTTCATTCATTCTCGAACATCACTGTACATATTTCTATTTTATTAACCTTAACCAACTCATAGATACCATCATGTCCTTTGTGATATCTCTCTTCCATAAATTCATATTATATTTGTTGTTATGACTGCCATAGGATTATTACCATGGATTATAGGCTTCCAACTCCCAAGTGATAATGCTATTAGAATAATACTTGCACCATTTAGTCTATTTTTCTTTTCTGACCCCGTGCTTCTTACTGGAGCATATTATTTTGATTTACAAAAGTATTTCGTATTTGGGGATACACATAATATAACCTTTTCTTGCTCATTTCATGCCAAGTGTTCATATACTTTATCCTCATTTATAACCTTTATTTGTTCTACTAAGTCCAATATACGACCAAAGTACTTCCTTATTTTCGCCTTTGCTTGAACTTAATTCAAGTGACACATGCTCCAAATTTATAAGAATCTATTCAAGTAGCCCATTAAATATTTGACTATTAGATAGTACCTTTTACTGACCCCAATATTGAATATTGTAACTATTGCTCGTGATAATTATGTGATCCCTATACCAGCATCATATGACAATCTTACTCATTTCATCAGGAATCTTATCAAAGATGTTTCCTTAATCTTTCTTTTATGAATAAAATTTCTCCATTCTATTTTTCTAACCATCACCCTTAAGATGACTTCTACTTGCTCCGATGCTCCCCCACTTAAGCGTAAAACCCAAATCTAAAGCTCGAACTTGATACTTGAAGTTTTTAATAAATTCGTACCCCGTTCATCTGACTATACACGCTCATATACTACTACAAGTTATTTATTCCCCGACTCAAAATCATAATTCACCATTTCAAAATTTCCATGACCCCTTCTCGTACTCAAGTATCATGGTACTTCTAGCTGCAACTCATGTTGCCAAGTATCATCTCTTCCTGTCCTCACAATAATAATAAAGTTAGCATATCCCTTTTCGTGCCCATTTTACTTTAAGATATCCCTCTTTTTTTAGCATCTTGCCTCTCAGTCCATGCTCAAATACATTTATGGTAAATACAACTGCCTCGGGCTATACCTGTATAACTTTCATATAACATTCCATAACACACACTATTTTCACAATGCTAGATGTTAGAAACGTGCAATCTATCATGTCCTCATCATAACATAAATTTTTGTGACTATAATTAATAGCACACCTTCACATCATCATGCCTCGTGCAATTAATATTACCTCCTTGTTTTTCCATTATTCAATGGATTATACTCGTGAGTACTCAATCATTCGTATGATAATCACCTTCATATCTCGGGGTGTCTTTAATCTCGTTGCACTAGATAACATGCTAGGATTCATGTGGCATCACTATGTAGCCTTGGATCACTTGTAACTTATCAACTTCACATGTGTACCATTGTCGCTTAAAAGCTTTTGAGTTTAAACTACATATGCAATATTCATAATCCGCCTGACACTCCAATTTGGCCCAATACATCATTTCAAATATTCATTCCTTTTTAACATTAATGTTCCATCAAAATAACAAGTTAATAACTCCCCTTGACTCATGTAGATGTGCTTTGGATCTTACCTTCGGAAATTCTTAATTCCCACCATTCAAAAGGACAAAATAAGGTATATCCCGATTAGACAACTCAAGGTTATTATTCTACATCACTTCACCTCCTTTGGCAATTTATTCACTTCTTGAAATCTTTTAAGGTTACACCTTTTGTGCATATCATGCATTAATAATTTTTCAGCACCAATGGCAACACAACAAAGAAAAAAATCCAACTCAAACATCGACCATACAAGATTGTCGAAGGAAACCTAGTGGTGAGTTTCACAAAGGAAGAACACGATTTGTTGGCTGAAACTTGTCGTTTCATTATTGTGGGCATTTTCCCAAGAACTAGACCATCTATTGAAAAGATACGGACGGAGTTTCTGAGAATGATTCCTCTTAAAGGTGTTGTCAAAATAGGAGCTTACAATCTCAAGAATGTATTCATTGATTTTGACTTGGAGGAAGATCACAAAAGTGTTTATGGCAGGTCTCATCTCATAATTGGTGGTATGCAAATGAAATTGCAAAAATGGACTGCAGATTTTAAACCTGGAGTTGAAACTACTATGGCTCCGGTATGGATTAACCTTCCTGATTTGAGATGGCATTTCTTTGAATGGGCTGCTCTCTGCCAAATTGTCGAGCCCATTGGAATCCCTATCATTTGTGATAAAGCCACTTTATAAAAAACAAGGCCTACAACGGCTAAAATTAAGATTGAAATTGACATTACCAAACCTCTTTTAAAAGAGGTTCTGATTGACATTCTCAATGAGGCAGGCCAAAAGGAAACTGTTGTTCAAAAGATAGAATATGAAACTATTCCGGAATATTGTTACCATTGCAAAATGCAGGGTCATAGTGATCTAAAATGTGGTGTTCAACACCCTGAACTTAGGCAATCTGCCACAATCTTCGAAAACAAAGGTAATAAAGCACCCATTCTGGAGAACAAGATCATGGAAGTTACTGGTGGAAATGTAAGTAATGAAATGGAAGTGGATAAAAGGGCTAACACAAGTGAAATCAACAAAGAGAAAACAACATCCACTATGGAAATGGAGAATAGAGTTGAGGAGGAAGGATGGACCACTGTGACAAATAGCAAAGGGAAAAAGAAATGGAGGAACAATACTAATAAGACTCAATCCACACAAGCGACTGAAGACAACCAAAATACTACAAAGAAGATACAAAAGGTTATTAATGAAAGGAGTGTGCCCTCTTCAGAAGGTATTATCAATGAACCAAAGGAGTTGACTAAAGTGAAGGATCATAATGCAAGTATTTCCTTAGCGGAACAAACACCAAATCTTCCTAAGATAGTACCTCTTAAGTCTCAAGCTGAAAGTAACACTACTAGGAAGATCAAACGACCAAAAAATATTTCTTTTTTTGGGAAAATTGGTCCCCCATATGAGAGGAACAAAAATCAGCAGGGATTTGAAAATAGATGGAATAATGACAAATCCAATTATGAAGAAATTTGAAAATTAGAAACAAAGAAAATTCAAGAATCAATGAACAAAACCTCTCATGCTCATAACTTTCAGGGGATAATTAGGGCTATCAGATCATCAGAGGATCCAGATGGGAAATTTATTTTGTTAGATTTCAGTGAAAAGGATAAGGATGTGACTATGGATAACATAGCAATAGAATCTAATTCACAAGTAGAGGACAATGGAGTTGATGATTACTCCCACTTTGAAACAGATTCAGAGGAGGAGGTTGAAGAAACTCAATTCCAAAAAGAGCAAGCCTCATTATCAGAAGGAGAGGCTAGCAAAACTGGCAAAAATACTATGGACGAGATGATTTCTGATGTGAACAATCTCTCTCCAAGGGGATTAGATGGTAATCAAAATACTTGGTCTAATTCCCAGAAGTCTAAATTTACAAAGAAGTCAAACAAAGTTCTTTTTCCAATTATTTCTGATGATTAATACATTATCCTGGAATATTAGGAGTATAAGGACTCAAAGTGCTTTTGAGCGACTCAAAACTCTCAAGCTTCAATATAGTATATCCCTCATTTGTTTTCAAGAACCTAAGGTGAAAGGGATAAAAATGAATCAATACATGAATACGCTTGATATGAACTACTGTTACTCTAATGTCAATAATAAAATTTAGATTTTTTGGTCCAGAGATTTAAATGTTAACATAGTTAATGATACTAATCAAATTGTCTCTTGTAAGATCCACCATATTATCTCTAATATAGAATTTCACTTTTCCATTGTGTATGCTAAATGTAGATCCAATTTGAGAAAAGAATTATGGGTTAACTTGGTTAACTTTTCTGTTTCACTTAAGGGACCATGGGCTATTATAGGTGATTTTAATGTCATCTCCGATCCTGAGGAAACAATTGGAGGAAATCCTTATAGAATTGACAAAAGTTTTAATTTTTTGGAATGTTTGACAGAATGTGATTTGCAGGATGCAAGTTTTCTAGGGAATATTGTTACATGGTGCAACAACAGAGGAGCTCCTGTACTGTTTGGAAGAGATTGGATAGGATGGTATACAACTCTGAGTGGTTTAGCCTGTTTGGTAGAACTACTGTTACACATTTGGCCAGTGTTTGCTTTGATCATGTGCCACTCTTAGCTCAATTCTGCCATACAAAGGAGACATATGTTAAATACTTCAAATTGCTCAATTTCTGGACTGAGCATGTGAATTTTCTTGATGTGGTTAAAAGTATACGGGAAGAAGAATGCCAAGGCAATTCTTTATGGATCCTGCATCAGAAGTTGAAGAAGACGGCCTCGAGACTTAGTTCTTGGTCTAGGGAGGCTTATGGAGATATCCATGAAGAATCTAAAAGATTGAAATTGGAAATCTCCAATCTTGAACTTCTTACCATAAATGATAACAATGATGTTAATATAACCAACTTGAACAAAATCAGGGCAGAGTACATCAGATATCTAAAGATCCAGGATTCTATTTTAAGACAAAAAGCTAGAGTTAAATGGCTAACTGATGGTGATTCTAACACTGCCTACTCCCACAACGTCATAAAAGATAAGAGAAGGACATTGCGCATTAACAAGATCCATAATGAATTTTTTCAATGGGTGGAAGGGACTAAGGAGGTCTCAGAAGCTGTAGTGAGATATTTTCGAGGACTTTTCTCCCAAAAACATGAGCAGAATGATTTCTCTAATTTGGATATTATAGAACATACTATTTCAGAGGATGTTAATCACAAGTTGATTGCGTTGCCTACTGAGGATGAATTGAAATCATGTATCCTTTCAATGGATCCAGATAGTTCACCTGGGCCCGATGGCTTTACTGCAAAAAATTTTCAAACCTGTTGGTCCATTGTAGCTTCTGATATTGTTCAATCATTTATTTCTATTTTTTGTGGAGCAGAACTTCCTAGGTGGTTTACACATACATGCATAGTCATGCTTCCCAAAGTTTCCTCTCCCCAAATTTTAATGACATAAGACCTATTAGCATGTGCAATGTTATTAGTAAACTCTTTGCTAAGTTACTTAATTATAGATTGAGCATTATTTTACCTGATTTGATTAGCTGGAATCAAAGTGGCTTTGTAAAAGGTAGAGCCATTACAGAAAATATTTTACTTGCACAAGAAATCATTCAAGATATTAGGAAACCAAATGAGAAAGGAAATGTTGTTTTGAAACTGGATATGGCCAAGGCATATGATAGGGTGGCATGGTCATATCTATGTGTTCTTATGCGGCAACTTGGCTTTTGTAAGACTTGGATTGATATTATTTTTAGACATATCTCTAGTATCTGGTATTCTTTACTTGTTAATGGCACTAGACAAGCTTTTTTCAAATCTGAAAGAGGTCTAAGACAAGGAGATCCTATCTCTCCTTCTCTCTTTGTCATATGTGTTGAATATCTTTTCAGAAAATTAAATCTTATTACTTCTCTTGATGATTATAAAAGTTTTCATATGAATAAGAATGGACCCTTAATTAATCATCTTGCTTGTGCAGACGATCTCATTCTTTTTTCTAGTTGATGCAGGAAATCGTTGATACTTTTGATGGAGGCTCTTACTGGATATGAGATAATATCAGGACAATTGGTCAATAAGCAAAAGTCATGTGTTATCCTTGTTCCCAACACACCACCAGATGAGATCTCAAGGGTGGAAGGGATCACTCAAAAGGAGCATAAAGTCCTACCTATCAAATACTTGGGATGTCCGCTATATGTTGGGAGGAAGAATGATTTTTCATATTCTCTGAAATGATAACCAAAGTTATCAACAAAATCTCAGGGTGGCATTCAAAATTTCTCTCCACTGGTGGTAGGGTAGTATTAATCAGACATGTACTGATGGCATTACCAACTCATCTTCTAGCCACAATCCATCCCCCAAAAGGTGTTCTTAACCAGATAGAAAAAGTGTTGAATAGATTTTTTTGGGGAGGTTCAGCAGAAAAGAAAAGATACCACTGGGCTTCGTGGGATAATCTTTGTTTTCCGTATGAAGAGGGAGGTGCTAATTTCAGAAAACTTCAGGACATTTGTAATGCGTTCACAACAAAACAATGGTGGAACTTTAGAACATGCAAGTCCTTGGGGAAGAGTTTTCTTATGGCAAAATATTGTCAGAGAATCCATCCTTTAGTCAAGCGATGGTATTCTGGCCAATCTCAGTTGTGGAATGCTATGTGCAAGATCAAAAAGATTATTGACAAACAAATTCTATGGAAGATTGGAAGAGGCAATGTATCCTTTTGGTTTGATAACTGGTCAGAGTTGGATTCCTTATGTAACTTCTTACCTCTGAACCATAAACCTAAGAATGTGAAGCCTTCTGATATGTTTTTGAACAACCATATTAATTGGGAAGGTCTAGATCTTCTGCTTCCTCAACATGTTGTGGATAAAATTAATAACTTACAGATTAGGTTGAATCCTGCAACTCCTGATGATAAAAAAATGGATAGCTGACAATAATGGAACCTTTTCTGTGGCCTCGTCCTGGCAGTTATTTAGGAAAAAGAAACAGAAATCTTGGGTGAATATTATGAATTGGCAAAAATGTGTTCCTTTCAAGATGAATTTTATTGTTTGGAGGGCCTTGAGGGACAAGATTCCTACTTATACAAGAGTGACCAGGTTGGGATACTCTTTTTTATCCAGATGTTGTTGTTGTGGTTCTCCGGGTGTTGAAACTGTGGATCATTTATTTTGCGATGGCTTATTTGCGAAAGAGTTATGGAAAATTTTATGAGGACCTATGGGCATTGCATTCCCAAACATTCCATATAGACAATTAATGGTGAATTGGTGGAGGTACAAGGTTAGAAATCCAGTCCATACACTCATTGTTAGATGTCTGCCTGTTATTGCCTCTTGGGAAATTTGGAGTGCAAGGTGCAAGGCAAAATATGACAATGTTAGAATAAATGTGAGGAGATCCCTTTCTTTAATACTTTTCTTTGTAACTCAACTTGTTAATACTCAATTCCAGCAATTTCAATTGACTCCTAACTGGGATGACTTTATCAAGCTTATGAGAAGCACAATTCTCTTTCAAAAATTCATTATTGTTAAATGGACCAGGCCTACTCCTCAATTTGTCAAACTAAATTGTGATGGTAGCTGTAAGATGGTAATTGTGGTGGTGGAGGTGTGATCAGAGACAAAGATGGCTATCTTGTTTTTGCATACTCCCTACCTCTCGGCACTGGTACTAATAACTGGGCAGAGGCCTCTGCTCTGCATTATGGCATTAATTGGTGCTTGTCAAATGGGTTGCAATATATTAGTGGTGAAAGTGATTCAAAGTTGCTTATAGAATACGTAAATGGTCGATATGCAACTCCCTGGAGGATCTCAAAAGAAGTAAAGGAGCTTAAAGAAGTCACGGTTCATTCAAGACTCATCCTTAAACACTGCTACAAAGAGAGTAATCAATTTGCCGATAAGCTCACTAGTCTCAGTCATATTCTCACTCACGCTCAAGTATTTCATGATTTTGATGATCTACCAGAGGTTTGATGAATATGGATAGGTGGAATATGTCTGTTCTTCGAATGTCTAAATTGAAAAAATCAAACATAGCCTTTGAACAACCATGATCATCATTTTTTGTACATATGCAGGGGTACTAACTATTGTATAGGTTGGGATCCTCATTTTCTTTCAAATGCATTTACCTCATCTCAAAATGTTATAAGATAGTTGATTCTATCTTACAAGATGAACTAGGGAAGAGATATCATATTTTGACTCCCTCAGCTTAAAATACATTTATTTTATTTTTTGGAAATGAATAAAATACTCAGTTTCTATTAAAAAAAACTTACTTCTATTAAAAGAAAAAACTTACCCATTTAAGTTCACATACCTCAGTGTGCGTCATTGAAGATTGACTTTCATTTATATCACATTTGACATTTGGGAGGTATTCAAAGTTCACCTACCCTTTAAATATTCTCAATTTTCTCCCACACGTAGCACTTTATTTCTTACAAATTATATTATTACATGTGACACTACTATGACAAAGACCTTGCCAAGCGGAGATTCTCCCAATCTCTTGTGAGACTAAGGGTCATCTCTTGCATTTTTCCTTGTTTACTCTTCCAAAAATCATGAAGGTTTCCTTACATCCTTTTTCTAAAAGATACTTTTGCTCATTCTTGACATTATCCCAAATTGGTCCTGATTCTTATGAATCACAAGGTGCTCGGTATGAACTTGGTTGATTCACATTCTCTTACCAAATCTATTCTTGTCATTCCTCGATATCATATCACGGTATCTTGTAATCATTGTGTTTTACTTTTTATTTATTTATTCATTTGTTGTACTAGTAAACCGTGATTGTCATAGCAAATGGTTGTTCCAAATTGTATCAATTTTAAATATATTCTCAACATCAACCCATCATTTAATTCATTACCGAATAGTCCAATCCTTCCCAGCTATTTTTCAAGCAGCACATGTAATATCTTGAACCTTGAGCTTTGTGCTCGTCACTTATGTACCTACTATGTCGGGTAGTCAATACGACATAGAATCGTGTCTCTCATTTCAGGCACAACGTGAACTAGAGTAAGAAGAAAGTGAAACTCCCTAAATGTCCTTGTAGCCTCCCCGATATAAGTATGGCCAGCAACATACCGATAAGAGGGACTCTACTTGACACGGCTCCATAGACTTCATAGGACTCGACTTAAACCTAGTACTCTGATACCAAGTTTGTCACGACCCAAATTCGCGTGACCGGTACCCGGCACACTATCCGACCCGAGTGAACCAACCCATATGATGCACCCAAACCGTATGCATGAAAAACCAATTTAACTACGGAAGCTCTTTGAAAATTTTATATATTTTCAAGTTAAACCATGGAATAATTTTCCAATTCAAGATCATACATGGAGCCTCTCAGAATTATAACATTGAGAGTAAGTAAACTAAATATTTTTTCATGTATGTCGCGTAAAATCCCATTACTACAACGTTTCACAACTATTTATGAAGCTTCTATACCCAGGAATAGAACTAAAGACTTGGGCTAATGCCCGACTAACATAAAATAAGAAATAACATGATAGCTACCACAAAATAGGAATGGTGCCTTGCCATATACCTGAGGAAGATAGTCATCCTAGCTATGTACATATGCCACGTGTCGTACCTCATCCTGAAATATGTAAAGTAAGTGGGGCGCTGGAGGGGGGGCCCTAAGGGCTGAGTACGTCACAACGGTACTCAATAAGTGTCATAGACACTCTCTAATTTAAGTTCCTAGGACAAGATTTTACAAAACCTATGCAACCAACATTGGACATAAAGTGATAAATAATTATTTAAAGCACGCTCTTTATCATTTTAGATAAAAGACAAGTGAAATGTAAGCCATACTATATAGTTTTAGAATATCTTTATCAACCCAAGATTTTAATAGAAATCATATAAAACCATTTCAATCTCATTAAATCATTGAAATCATTTTCGGCTCCTTAGGCCTAAACATAATAAAGTCCTCTTTTACCTTTCACCGGGAGTACTATACCGACACTGACATAATAAACAACTACTAGGTGATCAACCTAGTAACAAATATTTGACCCTACTTGTCTGGGCGGCTTCCCATAGTGTCGTACGAGTCGACTTAACCTCATTACTTTATGTAATTATTATTTTCCTTCTCAATTGGGGACTTTATCCCACAAACCTCAGCTTAGCCTTGGAATGTGTCCCTACATCGGCACGTGTAGTTCCATGGTAACGAACCAATCTCGGTGGTCTCCACTAGTAACTCCCAAACATTTGATATTTCAAAAATAGATTTATAGTATAATTGCCTCAAAGGATCTATTTTTATTAAATTATGATTTTCATAGTCAATCCAAACCATTTGAATAAAATCAAATGAATACCCTTTTTATGTTAAAGCCTTTAGCAATTAACATAAACCTTAAGATATAACAAGTGCTTCCTTTGGTGAAATTTCAAAAGATAATCTTTTTCATGAAAGCATATATTTAGCAGTCAAGCATTTTATACTCTTATCACAATTTCAATTATAATTTCAACCACAATCACAATTTCAATTATAATTTCCAGTACAATCACCACCATGTGTGCGACATAGTGTCCGATCACAACCCGATCGACTAGGCCATCTCACCTCAATGCCGTGTGGATCGACATCATTATTTTCTATCAATCATCTCATCCCAATTAAGGGGAATAATTTTATCACATCAATCTCATCCCAAATAAGGGGGGATAATTATAATCCACTCCTATAACGGCACGTACAGTTTCAGGGTTAGGTTATTTTAACCTACCCTTCCTCGGTGACTATCGATACACCCAAAAATATTTTTATTTGCTTATAAAGGAAACAACAATACAAATGTATTTACCTTGTAACCTTTCATATTGTATATAGCCTTATTGGCACTTTCAACAACTTTCAACATCATTATTTCATTGACTCTCTTGGTCATACATACGATTCTTCATTCATGGCACAATGATCGTATTTAATATTCCACATTTTCATTTCTTCCCTTTCATGGATCATCATCATAAATATCAACAAATAGAATATTCCGAAAATCACAACTTTAGGTTCGTTAGTAATGAAGGCTTTAAACACAATGGATTTCTTTTCAAGAAATTGAGTAAAATGATTCTCAATCGAAGCACAAGTTAAAATCATAAACAAGTAACACATCATTTATTCTTGAAATAATTTTCCCCAAAAAGGGAAATACACAATTTCAACTCACGAATATGTAAGATCGCAAAACACATCGAAACTACTTACAAAGCATAGCATTAGTTAAAACAGCCACATATGGGCATCACTTGAGTTCATAAGCTTTTAGGTAATTCTTTTTTCGAAGTCAATTTCAGAACAGTTGAATCAAAGCTCATTTCATAATCTTTCTCACATCATCTCATTTCATTGGCACCACTAGCCACAAGTATAATTTTCATTCTTGGCATGGTGGCCACAATTTATATCACCAACTCACTTCTTTTACTTTCGAGCATCTTTATACATTATCAACAATAAGTCATTTCCAATCAAGACTTTAGGTACACATATGAGCAATTAAGGGTCTTAATCACATCGAGTTTTTCTCCCACAATTTGGCATGATAACTTTCATTTGAAACACTACTCAAAGCCATAACATTTTAATACACATATCATTCTTGAGCATATTCCCGAAGGATAACATAATGTGATAGGAACATTCAGAACACGTTATGAATACATAATTCTCGACACTTTGCTTACTCGGGACAATCAAATTTATTGGGAATAACTCGGAACATGGGAATAAGAAACTTGAGCCAACCATACTTGAAACTTACGGGAACATCATGGAATTCAATTGTAAGAGAGTAGTTTAGCCAACATATCTTTCTTGAGCTTTCCTTACATTATTACAATGTTCCGGAAATCCTAGAAACTTCAATATATTTAGAAACATAACAAAAGCGAACCATAATTAGGAAGATATTGATGGTTTCACCTCATTTAAGCATTTCATCAAATATTTGGTGGGCGAATTTGACTACAAGGCTCTTCTACAATATTTTCTTCACCCCACAATCAATTCAATACCAAGAGTTTACTCTTTTTAGTTAAATAACCTCCCTACCCCCTTATGGTTACATTGATGCACAGATAGCAACTCCCACACCTAAAAATCATACTTCTCATGACCTAAGTTTAGTCCAAATCCCGAAATTTAGGGCTAGGGAGTAGAACCTTACTTCTTAGATGAAGATCTTGTGATTGGCTTCTTTGATTCTTGAAGATTCCTGCAAGATTTGATGATTAGGTTTCCTCCTTATCACTCTAAAATGCTCTTACATCTCTCTAAAATCGTCAGATAATCACCCAAAAATAAGCCCCAAAGGCTCTTACCTCACTCAGGTTTGCAGTCGCAGAATGGGCCGCATAACGGGTATGCGGTCCACAAAATGGACCGAAAAACTGATGCCCAGAACTGGGCTACACTGGCCAGATCTGCGACCATTTTGTGAACCGCAGACCACTTCTGCAGTTCACAGAATGATTCTGCGGTCGCATAATTGGCCGTAGAATCACATTCTGTCAACCTTTGGGAATTTAGTCATAATTTCTTGTAGGAGTGTCCAAATGACAAACGGTTTGAAGCGTTAGAAACTAAACTCAAAGATCTTTCATTTTATAGGTTGTTCATCACATAATGCCATATATATATATATATATATATATTTCAAAAAATTTCGAGGTGCTTCAAAGTCAACAAGTAATATCAAAGACATCAAGTAACTCATTGAAAGCAACACAACAAATCACGCAAGGTGCATGACATACAAGGAAAATCACACCATCACACGAATATCATCAACATAATTACCCCAGACCATCACATATTATCCCTGACATAGACACCCTTATCTCTCCGTATTAATAACATCATGATAGCCACCTTTATCGCTCTGCCCAAACATTTAATATAATAGACATCTGTATCACTCCGATAGCCACCCATATTACTCCGACAATATCATTAGCCACCCGCATCACTTCGCCCTGATAGTATCATTAGCCACCCATATCACTCCGTATAATCATCAACAATGAGGTGCCACCCTTATGCTCCGATTAACGATAATCAATCCACACGAAAAATTCACATATGCTAACATGACAACAACATGACATATCAACTCGCACCACAAGGGCCCATAGGCCACAACCTCTTAACAACAACAATACCAATATCACCATAACACATAGCCCACGGCTCAAACACGATGTGTGCAAACATCTTAATAGCAACAAAATGAATGGGGAAAGTAACTCAACAATGAACAATGCCCCATTAACAACAACTTGAACTAAAACAGGTTAACAACTTTCAATAACTTCAACTTTAATTAATTGTTTAAGAGTAAACTCAATAATGAAAGTATTTCCATAAAATGGAAAACTTCGAATTCTAGTGTATGGCATAAGCTAACAATGAAAGAGATGGCATGAACTAGCAGCTACGTCTAAATGCACGAGAATAACCCGACAATGAAAGGATATCATTTAGCAACAATTTTATTTAGAAATAACTCAACAATAAAGGAGGTCACATTACAAATTAAGAGGTAACAACTTCAAATAAAGTACATAAGAGTAAACTTGACAAGTAAAAGTGTAACGACCCGACCGGTCGTTTTGAGTATTACAACCTTGCTTCCCTATTTTATTCTCAAATTGTACGTTACAGTTGTTGTGTGAATTGCCGGGGTAATTGGTTCGGGTCCAGTGAGGTTTTGGAAGAAATTGGAACACTCAGTTCCAAGGTTTAAAGCTTAAGTTAAAATAGTGATCGGATACGAACTTATGTGTAAACGGCCTCAGATTCGAATTTTGATGATTCCAATAGCTTCGTATGGTGATTTTGGACTTCAGAGCGTGTCCGGAAAATTAGTTGGAGGTCCATAGTGGAATTTGGCTTGAATTGCCGAAAGTTGAATTTTTAGAAAGTTTGACCGGGGGTTTGAATTTTTGATATTGGGGTCGGAATTTGATTCCGGAAATTTGAATAGGTATGTAGTGTGAAATATGACTTGTGTGCAAAATTTGAGGTCAATCGGACGTGATTTGATAGGTTTCGACGTCGTTTGTAGAATTTGGAAACTTGGAAATTTATTAGGCTTGAATCCGTCTGTAGTTCATATTTTTGAGGTTGTTAGGTATGATTTGTGACTCGAGTAGGTCTGTATTATGTTATGGTAATTGTTGATATGTTCGGACGGGGACCCGAGAGCCTCGGGTGAGTTTCGGATGGTTAACGGATTGATTTTTGAATTTGGAAGACTGCTCGAACTGAAGCCTTCTGGTGTAATCACACCTGCGGAAAAGTAGTCGCAGGTGCGAGCAAGGGGTGCGCTGAAGCAAGGTGCGCAGGGGTGGAAGATGCTTCGCAGGTGCGGAATCGCACCAGTGTGAGAAGGAGCGCAGATGCGGGCAGAGGGCTGAGCGACATTGGTCGCAGGTGCGAGGGAAACTTCCGCACCTGCGTGAGCGCAGATGTGGACGGATGCGCGCAGAAGCGAAAACTGGGCAGGCGAGTGGAGTCCACAAATGCGATGTTTTGCTCGCACAAGTAGAGGCGCAGGTGCGCAAATCTTGTCCGCAGATGCGGAAATCTTTGGGGCGGAACCTTAAATTTGAGGGTTCGATATTTTCGCCTATTTTCGGATTTTGAAGCTCGGGTTGGGCGATTTTGGAGAGTAAACTTTCCATACAACTTGGGGTAAGTGTTCTTAACTCCCTTGTGATTATATTCCATGAATTAATATTCATTTGTGGTGTAAGATTATTGAATCTTCAAGAGAAATAGAAAGAAATTTCTATAATGTCACAAAATGAATTTTTAAAGTTTGAATACCGATTTGGAGTCGGATTTGAATGAAATTAGTATGGTTGAACTTGTAATTGGATGGGTTATCGTATTTTTTTAAGTTTCGTCAGATTTCGAGATATGGGCCCACGGGTGATTTTTGGGGCGTAATTTCGGATTTTATGGAAAATATTAGCATTTTGATATGGTATTAAATTCTTATAAATTGTGTGGACTGAATCAAATTAATTTTGGTAGATTCGAGCCGTTCAGGAGTTGATACGCGCATAATGGGATTTCTGGAGCATTGTTTAGCTTACTCGACATTGGATTCGGCTTGTTCAAGGTAAGTAACTCTTCTAATCTTGGAATTGAGGGTATGAACCCTGAATATATATATTTTGTGAATTGTTGAGAGTGACGCACATGCTAGGTGACGGGCGTGTGGGCGTGCACTATAGAAATTGTGACATAATTATTTCTGTGGAATTTTATAGTTAAATAATCTTGGCATTTTCCATGTGATTTTATGTGTTAAAGAAATTGAGCTGAAAAGCATATTACAAATTATGTTGAGGCTATGTGTCATTATTATTAGGACCCACAGAGGTCATATTGCTGTGAATTATTGTGTTAAATTGAAAATTCATACTCAGTCATATTCATTTCATTGTATATCATATCTCAGCATCTGTTGTTATTTATTGATACATCATATCATTATTTTTGGGCTATTTTTCATGATATTGTGAGCCCGAGAGACTGGAAATATTGATGATTGAGTGAGGCCGAGGGCCTGATTTGTGAGGATATTATGGGATCGGGTTGCACGCCGCAACATGTTGCATATTTGTGGGATTGGGCTGCACACTGCAGCATGTTGCATATTTATTGGATCGGGCTGCACGTCGCAACATGTTTGATATAGGCCGAGGTACTGAGGGATTATGCCATGATTTGGCTTGATATAGCGCTTGGGCTGAAGGAGCCCCTCCGGAGTCTGTACACACCCCCAGTGAGCGCAGGTACCTACTGAGTGCGAGTGCCGAGTACTGAGTGACTGGGAGGCATGAGTGATTGTGAGGTATGCCCGAGTGGCAAGAGTGATTGTGAGGTATGCCCGAGTGGCAAGAGTGATTGTGAGGTATGTTCGAGTGGCACGAGTGACTGAGGTTTGCCCGAGGGGCTGTATATGAGTGATGTTCTGCCCGATGGGCTGTTTATGATTTTTTTACTGAGTTGCAATGCATTAGCATGCACACATGACATACAGGCATAAAGATGTATTTTTCTCATGTTGTACAATATCACATCATTCATTATTTCTCATACATTTTTACAGATGGGCATAATGATGCATTTGTTTTACACGGGTTATCCGGAAAGAAAATGAAACATCTTATTTATTATTGAAAAGATTTTTGGGATAGATTATTGTTTTCAAACTATTCATATTTTTTTTGGCAACTTCGGCAAACGATTTGGGTTTTCACTGATGTATTTGAAAGGAAGTACTATTATTTTTGAAATCATGATTTGTCTGAGCATTTTATCTTTGAGTTACTTCTGGTATTATTTGCTCTATGTTGTTATGGATTGTTGTGGACTATTGGTTGTGGACTCGACCTTGGTAGAAGCTCGTCACTACTTTCAACCTACGACTAGGTTTGTTACTTACTCAGTACATGGGGTCGGTTGTACTGATACTACACTTCTGCACATTGCATGCAGATGTTGGCTGTTGTTGTTGTTGTGCTCGATGGTTGCGGGACTTGAAGATGTACCTGAGTTCCTGTTGTAGCTACCTCTTGTTCAGGGTAGCCTTAGATTTATAAAAACTCTATTTTTGTATTATTCAAACAGACTATGTATTTATTTCATTTCCGCTTTGTATACTCTATTCTTAGAAGCTCATGATTTGTACTACCAGTTCTTGGGGGATGTATAAGATTAATATGTTTATTCACTTAAATTACTTTAATAATTATTATTGGAATTGGATAATTAAAAGTTGGCTTACCTAGCGGGTTGGATTAGGTGCCACCACGACTAGTTAGATTTTGGGTCGTGACAAAAAGATTGGACATGTGCTAACAACTTTAAATAATTACATGAAAGAAGCCTAAGAGTCTAAACCGGTCAATTTTCACATATAATCCCGAGTACGCACTCGTCATCTCGCGTACATCTTTCGCATAATTCAAATAATACAATCAACCCAAATCCTAAGGGGTAGTTCCTCCCTCCCCCCCCCCCACAAAGTTAGATAAAATACTTACCTAAAAAAAAGCTAAATCACTACTCTAAAATGACCTTCTCGTGTGAAACAACCTCCGAACAACTTGAATCTAGCCAAAATAACTTAATATCATAAATAAAATTCATATGAAATAATTTCGAATAATGAAGCTTCAATATTTAATAAAAATAAAAAAAGTCAACCAAAAAGGTCAACCTCGGGCCCGCACCTCGAAACTTGACAAAACTCACAAAATACGAACACTCATTACGATACGAGTCCAGCCATACCAAAATTATCCAACTCTGACATCAAATCGACCTTTAAATCATCTTTTTCTGTTTTAGAAAGTTTTTACAAAAACTCTCAATTTCTCCACTTCAAATAACTAATTAAATGACAAAAACAATGGTGGAATCATGAAATATAACTAAATCAGAGTTAAGAATACATACCCCAATCCAAATGGTAAAACCCCCTCTAAAATAGCCCAAATCCGAACTCCCTAACTCAAAAAGTGATAAAATGACAAAAGCCCTTGAAATAGAGTACTATATAGTATGCCCGGGTCTTCCTCTTCGCGATCGCGGAACATGCCTCGCGATCGCAAAGCACACAATCATAAGCTGCCAAATAACCCTAAGCGAACATGATACGCCGCCTGCGAACATGACACATCAACTCAACTGAACTACGCGAACGCGACGCTCTTCACGCGAATAGCCAATCCCCTGGCGCCCCTCCACCTCTAACTCTATGTGATCGCTACATGAAGGATGCGAACGCTATGATCAATATCCCCCCGGCTACGCTAACGCGATGACCAACTCGTGAACGCGATGATTAACTGCTCAGCCACATCCGATCTCTTTGTGATTACGTTCTTCCTCACATGAACGCATAGAATTGCAGAATAATAGAGAAACCAGCAACTCTAAATTATGAAGGAATTGTCACGACCAAAATCGACAAGCCGCGATGGGCACCCGGTACCTTACTCAACCGAGTACTAACGTAACATATATTTCGTATCATACTACCAAAGGTACATGAGCCGGAAAGGCTGTCATGAGATAACTAGAATAAATCATGAGGAAATACTTGACATAGGATGACCCAACATGATGTACCGACTTATACATATGACATACGGGCCTATAAGGCCGACACAATCCTTTATGTACTCAAAATATAGACCGACAAAGCCATACAAGTATCCATATACATGACATCTGTCTACAAGCGTATAAGAGTAGATAAATACCATAAAGGTTGGGACATGGCCCCGCCATACCAATCAATACATGTCCAAATCATACTGATCAAATAAGCAACTCCGGAGCAAATGGAGCGCACCAACACCTTCCGCTGAGCTGATAGCCTACTTGGAGGACTATCAACCTGTCTATCGGGACCTGCGGGCATGAAACGCAGCGTCTTCAGGAAACAGGGATGTCAATACAAATAATGTACCGAGTATGTAAGGAATTAAAATCAGTAAATAAAAGACATGAGAGAAACATGGAGTTAAAGACTCAACATGTAAGTCTGAATAGCTCTGTGAATCGTTTAATATTTATAATATCGTGCATATGCGTACAAATGTCATATCATGTATAGGTATATGCGTACAAAACATCCTCAATCCTCTGAGGGCATCCCATCATATCATCTCGGCCACTGTGGGCAAAATCATCAACATATACCAGCTGATCAGGTGGTGGTGCGTATATAATGGCGTAACCTTTTTCCATATCCCATATACATATAATATACGCTTATATAACGCCATCTGGTCATGGGTCAATGTACATGTATAAATGATTGAAATGCATAAAAAGTACGTTAATAAGATTTCTCGGAATGTCATAAGATCAATATGCCTTGGGGATAAACTTTATCAACTACGTATTTTTTTGAGACCCATGAATAGAAGATATAATAATAAAAGACATGGGGAATCAAGAACATAAGCACCCCTAGAACTCCTATGAATAGAGTCATTTATGAAAGTTGCGCATTTGCTCATTTCATTTGTATCATATGGATCATGCCAAAAGGAAAGAAGGGATAGCCTTAACATACCTGAGCAGATTCTCTTAACAATCCCTCTAACCCCACGTTTTTTGCGAAAAACATGTAACAACAGATCGATGTAGGAAAATATCCGTATGATATTCTTGAGAAAGATTGTATTGTACTCCCTTAGAATTGTAATTTCACGCTGCTATAGTATTAAGCAGTTTCATATGAATTGTTCAAGCAAATCGCGTTGCTATTGCAAAATTTGTATGATATTTACTGAAGAGGATCCATTACATTGTAGATTAGATATAAGTATCTCTCTTTGTGAATTAAAGAGATCTTTTATCTTAGTTGGTGTAGGCCCTACTTTATATGATGACTTGGCCAACAATTTCCTCTAAATATGCCACATAATCTCATAAATCCAAGAGTCATTGTTTGATTTTTGAGTCCTCTTTCACTTGCTGCCACGTTTGGGGGGGGGAGATCCATTAAGCTTATCCACAATTCTAATTAATTTGTTAACTTGTTAATCTCCCACTAACCAATAATTAATCAATTACCCACATAATTAAAAATTATCTTAAATTACTTAAAATACTAATCACTTTTAACACACTTTATATACCTTACTATCATAGTCATGTGGTACCTTGTATGACACTAGTCCATAAATACGAGGGTATTATAGCTTGGACCGTATTTTACCTCAAAATGTCAAACTTCGATGAAACTCATTTTTTCCCACTCGTTTACCCTCTGACCTTCACGACTTTACTTATCACTTGTTATAAATAGCATAATACTTATAAACTCAAAATAATCGTGTCCTTGAACTGATGTCAATTATTTTACGACAAATCCAACGTGCAATACTACGGGGTGTAACAGGAATGACATGTAGCCCATCTGAAACACACCCAAGACCCCGTCCAATCATACTAAAAAAGTTCCATAACATAACGCTGACCTGATCTAGGCCTCAATCACATCAAACAACATCGAAACTATGAATCACACCTCAATTCAAGCCTAATGAACTAATGAACTTTCAACTTCTACAACTTGCGCCGAATCATATCAAATCAACCCGGAATGACCTTAAATTTTGCATGCAAGTCCCAAATGACACAACGTAGCTATACCAACTTCCAAAATTGAAATCTGAATCCGATATCAACAAAGTCAACTCTCGGTCAACCTCCCAACCTTCCAAACCTTCAATTTTTTAGCTTTCGCTGAAAATGCATCAAATCAACCTACGGACCTCCAAATCCAAATCCGGACATATGCCTAAGTCCAAAATCATCATACGAAAATATTGGAATCATTAAAATGTCATTTCAGAGTCATTTATACAAAAGTCAAACTCTGACTAACTCTTACCACTTAAGCTTCCAAAAGAAGAATCATTCCTCCAAATCAATCCCAAATCGCCCAAAAATCGAAACCGGTCACGCACGCAAGTCCTAATATATAGTACGAAGCTTCTCAAGACCTTAAACCATCGAACAGAATTCTAAAGCTCAAAATGTTCAGTCAGGTCGTTACATTCTCCCTTTTTAAACAAACGTTCGTCCTCGAACGTGCCAAGAACCGTTTTGAAGCCACGAAATCACTGAATGAACTCATCATACATATGATCGCGGGTGACCTCACGTCAACCCAATCCACATAAACCCGACAACACCATTTCAATTGAAGATTATTCCTTCCACCCCATACCGATAAGCCTTAGAACCAAAATTTTCACCATCTGATCATCTCCCAAAGAGTTGATTCCCACATAAACACACTGCATCAACCTCAATTAGCTGCCATGGCTCATGCATACACCCATAAAGTATGACCATCTAACATAATACATCGCCCATATGCCCATAGCAACATCTGTGACCACAATAGATGCCCATAATCTAATCTTGCACTGGCAAATAACCTCATATCAGCTAAAACCTTGTCCCAAACCTTCACAATGCTGACAACGATGCAGTCATCCAAATCAACAAGTCACACCCAACGCCATCTGGGCACATACCTCGCAAGCTAAACCCAATAAGCACAACTAAACTATGACTGAATATGGAAAGAGAAACACACAAGAGAACTATCAACAAGTCCGACATGCACAACTCCCTATCAGTACCATACTACGAATCCATTCCACAAGAGAGAAACAAAACATATGAACTAATCACAAGGATCTCTTCCTAATATAGCTCCACCGCGACACGTAGCCCGGTTCAAACATATCCATCCATATGAAAACACGAGGATCCCATCCTCATATCTAAATCACAAGTAGAATACACATCACATCAATCGAGACTTTCTACTAACTCAATTTCGCGAAACAAAATCACAACAAGTATCAGACTTCCCACACTAGTAGAGCACCTAAATCACCAATCGTAGCCAAACCACTTAGAAATCACATCAAAAACTACCATAATTAGTAACAAAAGGTTCATTCTAGTCTCGTAGCTCTCAATAGTAAACAAACCAAAATGATAGACACGTTCTACCACTATAGAGTCCCTCAACAAAGGTAAACACATAAGTAGAGTACAAAAATAATGAAACACACCCATATATAAAGCAAGATAGGAGGACTCACTCTGATAAACATGACCGAATCAAAATAAGACCGATGCTTCTCCATGACAAATCGAAACCATACCTATAACGATACCATTTGCTGCAACGGCCTCAGCCCTACCATGGAAAACATATCAACGGGTCGGGCCTCCCCCTATAGGACGCCCTCTACCTACCTGTACTCCACCCCTAGATAGATGTGTAGGTGGAGTAGCAACTGGAATGGAACCCATAACCTAATTTCTCTGATGAAATCCACCTCTTCCGAGTCTGGGACAATCTCTCGTGATGTGCCTAGTATTTGCACACTCATAACAACTCCTCTACAAGCGTGGCTGCTGGTACCGAGTCTGTGCTGGATAACTGAAATAACCGTTGTAGGAACCCCGTGCAGGTGATGCACTAAAAGATGACTGCCTCATATGAGTACCTTGAGGTCCCTGAGTAACTAGAGCACCACGCGTAGTCTGAAGTGCAGAATGGACTGGCCTACTACCTAATCCTCCACCTGAGGAGTAGAATCTACTGAATTCTCCATAACCTCGAGACCTCTTGTTCTCCTTTTCCTCTCTCTCCTCACCCCGAATACGCTTTAACCTCTTGGCAATCTCCATAACCTGCTGAAATGGAGTATCAGTCTCCAACTCCCGAGCCATGCTGAATAAAAAACCATAACTGAGCCCTTCGATAAATCGACGGACTCGCTCTCTGGCTGTAGGAACCAAGGTAGGTGCATGTCAGGACAACTCGCTAAACTTAATGGGTACTCCAACACTGCCATAGTGACGTGGCGCAACTGCTCAAACTCTATGCGCAACGCATCCCTGAGGGTCTAGGGAACAAACTTCCTCAAACACATCTCTAAAAACTGAGTCCAAGTGAGTGGTGCTACATCAACTAGCCTACCCTCCTCATAAGCCTGCCACCACTGATACACTGCTCATAACAACTGAAATGTAGTAAAAGCAACTTCGCTCACCTCCACAATACCCATGGTGCAGAGAATACAATGACACTTCTCTAGAAAACCTTGCGTGTCCTCAGTCACCGCGCCATTGTAAGCAGGAGGGTGATACTTCCTGAACCTCTCAAGTCTCTGTTTCTCCTTCTCAAATGCCTATGGCCTGACCTCAGGCTAAACCGTGTTAACAGGTTGTACTGGCACCATACCCGGAGTATGACCATCATGAGCCTGCTGCTCAGGAGTACGGGCGACGGGAGTCTGAATTACTCCCCCAATCTGTTAAGTCGCTGGTGCCATTGGGATCAGTCCCGCCTGAGCAAATGTACCAAACATGCTTAGGAACTGCGCTAAAGTCTCATGAAGTCTGGGGGTAACAACATGCGCCTCTGGTGCCTTTCCCCCAACCAGAGCTACTAGCGGCAGTTCAACTGCTGCTCTAGCAGATGCTCTAACTGTGGCACATGCCCCTCCTCGGCCTCTACATCGACCTTGACTTCTTGCGGCTCTAGCAAGGGGGTGCGGGTGTCTGCTCAGCTGCTCTGGTAGTGCGTGTCCTTACCATCTTGAGAGAATAGAGATACAAAGACTTAAACTTCAAAATCAACAAATCTGCACGACATGAATGAACGAAGTGGATTTTTTCTCATAGTTCCCTAGCCTCTCGAAGATAAATATAGACGTTTCCGTACCGATCTGCAAGACTCTACTAAACTTGCTCATGACTTGTAGAACCTATGAGCCTGGAGCTCTGATACCAACTTATCACGACCCCAAATCCCGTCTTAGGCGTCGTGATGGCACCTAGTCTCTAAGACTAGGTAAGGTGATTTCTTACAATAATTAAGTCAGTTTAACAATGATATTTTAAAACATAGTTTAATATAAATACCGAAATAAAGGTGAAACAAGTCTACGCGAAAAAATCACAACAACCTCACAAGACTAGGTAATACAGAGTTACGAACTCTAGCTTAATACATAGAAATATCTTCAAACAAAATACAACACTGTATGGATATCTTAACAGTACAATCAAAAGGAAAAAGACTCCAAGGGACTGCGGCGACCAAGCAACTCTACCTTGAATCCTCGCGATCAAGAAGCTAACTCTGCATGAGTTCGTTATCTCCAATACCTGGATTTGCACAAAACTGTGCAGAAGTGTAGTATGAGTACACCACGGTCGGTACCCAGTAAGTATCAAGATTAACCTCGGTGGAGTAGTGATGAGGTACAAGTCAAGACACCTACTAGTCATAATAACATGTGCAGTAAATAAGTATAAAGCTAATAATAAAAGCAGTAAGCAGTGAATGACAACAAGAAATAAATATGTGATATAACCGTAAAGTAACCGGAACACCGTTAAGTACCAATGAAACAAATAAAGTAAAAACAATGACAACCGAATACTCAAACCGTTCTAACACAAGTTTCACAACAGAACTACTATGAGACACCTCATATAATAAACACAAGTCACGAGTCTCCAACCACATATCATATGCTCACGGCACCTTGTACCCACATTATTAATCACAACCGCACAGATAACTCGCATGCCAATATCTCAATCCACCTGGCATGATCACAGGCTCACAATCACAATCCGCCCGATGTGGTCACATGCACAATACCAAAATCCGTCGGGCATGATCATAGGCTCAACATTGCAATGGAAGCAGATAATACAGGAATACATAGGCATGATCATGCCAAGTTTCATACTCCTGAACTGGTATAAGTGGCATGCTACGGTGTATGCTTGTGCGAGTGTACTATCACAGTCAAAGTCAACAAGTAATATCAAAGACATCGAGTAGCTCATTGAAAGCAACACAACAAGTCACGTAAGGTACATGCCATACACAAGGAAAATCACACCATCACACGGATATCATCAACATAATGCCCCCAGTCCATCACATATCATCCTTGACATAACCACCCTTATCTCCCCGTATTTATAACATCATAATAGCTATCCTTATCGCTCTGCCAATACATTTAAAATAATAGCCACCCGTATTTCTCTGATAGTCACACGTATCACTCTGCCCTTACAATATCATTAGCAACCCGTATCACTCCGCACAATCATTTACAGTGTGGTGCCACCCTTATGCTCCGCATAAGGATAATCAATCCACACCACAAATTCACATGTGTTAACATCACAACAACACGACATATCAACTCATACCACAAGTGCCCATAAGCCACAACTCTTAACAACAACAATACCAATATCACCACAACATATAACCCACAGCTCAAACACGATGTGCACAACATCAATAACAAGAAAATGAATGGGGAAAGTAACTCAACAATGAATAATTCCCCATTAACAACAAATTCAACTAAAGCAGGTTAATGACTTTCAATAACTTCAACTTCAATTAATTGCTTAAGAGTAAACTCAATAATGAAGGTATTCCATAAAATGGCAAATTTCGAATTCTAGTGTATGATATAAGCTAACAATGCATGAGACTAACTTGATAATGAAAGGATATCATGTAACAACAATTTCATTTAGCAATTACTCAACAAATAAAGGAGGTCACATTACAAATAAAAAGGTAACAACTTCAAATAAAGCAAATAAGAGTAAACTTGACAAGTAAGAGATCGGACAAGTGCTAATAACTTCAAATAAAGCATGTGAGAGTAAACTTGACAAATAAAAGATATAACATGTGCTAATAACTTCGAATAATTACATGAAATAAGCCTAAGAGTCTAAACCGGTCAATTTTCTCATATAAGCCCGAGTATACACTCATCACCTCGCGTACACGCCTTTCACATAATTCAAATTATACAATCAACCCAAATTCTTAGTGGATAGTCCTCCCCCTCCCACAAAGTTAGACAAGATACATACATCAAAAAAGTTATATCAATACTCCAAAATGATCTTTTAGTGTGAAACAACCTCCGACGGCTCGAATCTAGCCAAAATAACTTGACATCGTAAATAAAAGTCATAGGAAAACATTTCAGGTAATAAAGCTTCGATCTTTAATGAAAATAAAAAAGTCAACCCCGGGCCCGCACATCAGAACCCAACAAAACTCATAAAATCAGAATATCCATTCTAATACGAATCCAACCACACCAAAAATATCTAATTTTGACATCAAATCATCATTTTTGTGTTTTAGAAGGTTTTTACAAAACCCCTAATTTTCCCAATTCAAATCACTAATTAAATGATAGAAATAAAGATGGAATCATGAAATATAACCAAATTCGAGTCAAGAATACTTACACCAATCCAAGTGGTAAAGATTCCCTCCAAATCGCTCAAATCCGAGCTCTCTAACTCAAAAAGTGATAAAATGACAAAAGCCCTCGAAATTGAGTAATATATAGTCTGCCCAGATCTTCCTCTTCACGATCCTGGAAGATGCCTCACGATCGCGAAGCACAAACTCATAAGCTTCCAAATAACCTTACGCGAACACAATACGCAGCCTGCGAACATGACACATCCGCTCAACTGAACTACGTGAACACGACGCTCATCATGCGAATGCGATAGCCTATCCCCTGGTGCCCCTCTAGCTCTAGCTCTAAGAGATCATGACATGAAGGACACGAATGCGTTGACCAATATTCCCCCAGGCTATGCGAACGCGATGACCAACTTGCGAACACGGTGAGTAACTCCTCAGCGACACGAGGTAATCTCTGCGATCACATTCTTCCTCACGCGAGCGCATAGAACTGAAGAATAACAAAGAAACCAACAACTCTAAAATATGAAGGAATGGCTCGTAGCCCATCCTAAACACACCGAGGCCCCCGGGACCCCGTCTAATCATGCCAACAAGTTCCATAACATAACTCGGACTTGCTCGAGGCCTCAAATCACATCAAACAATATCGAAACTACGAATCACACCTCAATTCAAGCCTAATGAACTAATAAACTTTCAACTTCAACAACTCGCTCCGAATCATATCAAATCAACCCGGAATGACCTCAAATTTTACATGCAAGTACCAAATGATAAAACGGATATATATCAACTTCCAGAATTGAAATATGAACCCGATATCAATAAAGTCAACTCCCGGTCAAAACCTCTCAACCTTCCAAACCTTTAACTTTCCAACTTTCGCTAAAATGCATCAAATCAACCTATGGATCTCCAAATCCAAATCCAGACATACACTTAAGTCCAAAATCATCATACAAAGTTATTGAAATCATCAAAACATCATTCCAAAGTCATTTACACAAAAGTCAAACTCTGGTCAACTCTTACCACATAAGCTTCGAAAACAAGAATTTTTCCTCCAAATCAATCTCGAATCCTCCGAAAACCGAAACAGGCCATGCACACAAGTCCTAATATATAATATGAAGCTTCTTAAGACCTTAAAGTACCGAACGGAATGCTAAAACTCAAAACTACCGGTCGGATTGTTACAACTTTTATAACCATTTCTTCTCTCGAACAAACGCGTTATAAAGAATTAATCCTATAAAATATTTTTCTCTTAAATAAATAAATTTCGAAAATCAAATCAAGTACATTATCAACTTTATTACTTCTCTCGAATATAATAGAGTCAATAACAAAGGATATATCATCAATTATACACAACATATATTAAAACAAGAAACTAAAGTCTAAATTAAGTCAAAATCAAGTTCTCATAAAAAATTACTCCATAAAGGATTTCGTGTTATAAATCATAGAAAAAAGAAGAAGAAAAAAAATATTACAATTAAGTTGTAGAATAAAATCCCTCTCTCAATTGTTCCATCGTTCAAAACTTCAATCTAAAGTGTTAAAGACCTTTTGGTGCAGTTGTAAAACTCTAGATAACCCGATTAGGACGAGCTCGCCTTACATAGGTCAAGGGGTAAGTAAAGGCAATTCCAAAATGGACCATGAAAAAAGAATTTTGTCACCACAGTGCGTTGCAACGCACTTGAAGCCCCCGACGCAAGGGCTGTCCATCGGTCGGATCAGATCGGATTTAGCACATTTCAGATTGTTATTTCGAATTTCGTATTTTATAAAATGTAATCCGAATCCAATCCAAATTAAATTAGTTTGGATCGGGTAAATATTTCGAATTCTCGGATCGGATTGTACGCCTTATTAAGGCTACTAACAATCTAATTGGCTACTGCTATTCACCATTCTATTAAATTGAAAGGCAACAAATGTCTTTCAAAGCAATAGACAACAAAAGTTTCATAGCAAAATAAAATAAACTGAAATTCCCAAAAAATGCCTAATAAGGGAGAGGCGTCGTTGTCCGTCGTAGGAAGGAGAGAATGAGAGATACAGAGGTAAGACTTAAGAGAAGCAGACAGAGCAATCTGAAGAGAGGTTACAGAGAGAGACTTCGATATAAACTAAGAAAAGAAGAGTCTAAAGAGATGCGAATGAAATAAGAAGACTTAACCTGTCACGACCCAAAGTCCAACTTATCGTGATGGCACTTAACCCAACCTGCTAGGTAAGACAATTAACAATAAACCAATTCGAATGAGATTTATTGAGATAAATAAATGATAAAATAACTGAATCTTTATACATTTTCCAAGGACTGATAGTACAAATCACGAGCTTATAAGATTTAGAATTTACAAAGTTGGTATGAAATAAAATACATCATCTGTATGAAATATACATAAACAGATTTTCATAAGTCTAAAGCTACAATGAGAAAGAGGCAGCTAAAACCAGAATGCAGATGCGTCTTTAATGCTAGCTCCCGCCATACATAGCGGCATCACCATCCAAAATCTGCACGCAAGGTGCAGAAGTATAGTATGAGTACATAAGTAACAAACCTAACCTTATGTTGAAAGTAATGATGAGCTGGGACAAGAGTCAAAGTCCAACTCCAATAAGCAACAACAGTTCATAACAATATAACAAAGATGGTACAAGAAATAACTCAGTTCGTTCATAGTTACGGAAAATAGGCATGCTTTTCAAGTATAATAGTAAATACCCAAATCTTTCACTGAAAATACCAAAAATATGAGTAAGTTTGAAAACTGTTATTTTTTCCCAAAACTTTCAACAGCAGTTAAGAAGTCTCATTATCAGATGGCATGAGCAAAGTACATCTTTATGCCTATATATCAATACGCATGTGAATGTCATAAATGTCACAAAACAGTGTAACATGAGAGAATGCATCTCTATGCATACGCGTCAAGTATACATCTCAATGCGATGCACCACAGAGATGAACTCATGTACCCACACTCTCAGAGTACTCAATCTCATTGTCTCACACTCCCGCTCAACACACTCACTCACTCAACACACTCAATCACTCAGCACTATAAATGGCAGATTCAGCCCAAAAATCAATTGCAACTGCGCTCACTGTAGGTGTGCAGACTCCGGAGGGGCAGATCCAACTCAAGCGCTAATATAACATGATGTGGCGTGTATCCAGATCCACATATAGCCCTAAGGCCTGTTGCAACACGCAACCCGATCTACATATAGCCATAAGGCTTGTTGCAGCATGTAACCTGATCCATACACACACACACACACATATGTGTGTGTATATATATATATATATATATATATATATATATATATATATATATATATATATATAGAGCCATAAGGCTTGTTGCGGCGTGCAACTCGATCCACATATATCAATAATATCTGATGCGGCGTGCAGCTTGATCCCATCAATATCCTCACAATCAGGCCCTCAGACTCACAATGTCATAAAAATCAGCCCAAAAATGATGATGTGATGTATCAATAAATGGTAACAAAGACAACTATGATATGCAAATGAATGCGTATGACTAAGTATGTAATTGCAATGTAAGAAAATAACTTAACAACATAAATGACCTCAGTGGGTCCCAACAGAATAAGCATATAGTCTAAACATGGTTTCTAACATGGATCACAACTCAATTACATTAGCACGTAGAAATCTCAAGGATAAAGACAAGATTAGGTAATTACACAGTACTACAGAAGCAACCGAGTCATAATTCACATGGTGCACGCCCACACGCCCGTCACCTAGCAAGTGTGTCACCTCAACACCAAACATATAACGCATATATTCGGGGTTCATATACTCAAAACTAAGTTTAGAAGTATTACTTACCTCGAACAAGCCAAATCCAATATCGAGCAAGCCAAACGATACTCCAAATATGCAATCCCGCACATACCCACCTCCGAACGACTCGAAGCCAGCCAAAAGCAACTCAAATACATCAAATAATGCCTAAGAAAACAATTCCAAATGATAGAGGTCGAATTTTTAATCAAAAGCCCAAAGTCAACCAAAAAGTCAAACTCGAACCCGTACCTCGAACCCAGACATTTTTTACAAAATATGACAACCCACTCAATTACAAGTCCAATCATACTAATTTCACTCAAATACGACTCTGAATCGATGTTCAAAACTCGAAAATTCACTATGTGAAATATTAGACAAAACCCCCAAATTTCTCTCTTGAAATCCTCAATCAAATGCCAAAAACGAAGATAGATTCATGAAATAAAATCAAAACCTAGTAGAGAACACTTACCCAAATCCATGTGGTAAAAATTACTTCAAAAATCATCTCAATCCGAGTTCCATAGCTCCAATTCTGATAAAATGACTCTAACCCTCAAAATGAAATTTAATAGAGTCTGCCCAGCGTCGTTCGCATTTACGAACCAGTGGTCGCACCTGCGACCTTCGCTTCTGCGGAAAAGTCTCGTACCTGCGAGGCAACCTCAACCAGCAGTGGCCGCTTCTGTGATGGCACTTTTGCGTGAAAGATGCCGCACCTGCGGCCTCGCAGAATCGTATGCACTCCGCATATGCGCCCTTCTCGCCCACTGCCCCTTTACGCTTATGCGAAAAACCCCCCGCATCTGCGAAGTCACTTCTGCGACCAATATTCCGCAGATGCGCCTACACCAGAACCAACATCCTCAGCAAATAGCATCATGCGACAAAATAAATCTGAACCTCGTCCGAAACCCATATGAGCCTCTTAGGACCCCGTCCAAATAAACCAACAAGTCTCATAACATAACACGGACCTACTCGAGGCCTCAAATCACGGATAGCAACATCAAAACGACGAATCGCTCCTCAAATCAAAGTTAATAAACTTTTGAACTTTCAATTTCCAAAACTCGCGCCGAAACATATTAAATCAACTCGGAATGAACTCAAATTTTGCACACAAGTACCAAATGACATAACGAAACTATTCCAATTCTCGAAACCACAATCTGAACCCGATATCATCAAAGTCAACTCCCTATCAAACTTATGAACTTTTAAACCTTCAAATTTCCAACTTTCGCCAATTAGCGTCGAATCCTTCTATAAATATTCAAATGCAAATTCGGGCATACACCCAAGTTCAAAATCATCATTCGAACCTAACATAACCATCAAAACTCCGATCCGGGGTCAAATTCACAAAAGTCAAACTTGATCAACTCTTCCAACTTAAAGCTTCAATCATGAAATTCATTCTTCCAAATAGATTTCGATTAACCTGAAAATCCAAATTGACAATTTACACACGTCATAATACATCACACGGAGCTACTCATGCCATCAAACTACCTAGCAAAGTGCAAATGCTCAAAACGACCGATCGGGTCGTTACATAACTCTAAAATGTAATTCTAATATTTATACATGTCCATATAATTCAGATTTCGGGTCGAATTAAATTAAAATTATATCAATCCAAATCCGATTTGAATAACCAAACTTTAAAAAACCAGACCCATATCCGATTCTTTGATATCCGATCCAAATGCACAACCCTACCCGACGTGCTGGTGGGTGCGTGGACTTGGCAGTTTTTCGTAAAAAATCATAACTTTGTTTAAGAGTGTCAAAACGACGAGCCGTTTAAACCACTGGAACCTAGACTCAAAGTTTTTTATTTTTCATGAATAATAATGATAAAACTCCTCGTAGATTGGGATATATTATCTGTTGAAGATGGATTATATGATTCTTGAGAGAAACTATTGTTCCAAACTCTAAATCCCAATATCTATTGCTTGAATCTTCATTATTTGTCGCTATTTGAGTTATAGAACATCATATCCAAAATCCGAAAGACTATATCATATATGCTCTTGAACCTTTTTGTCTTTTTCTTCTAATATTTAAGATCAGAACTTGTCGCACATCAACAAAATAAAAATTGAGTTTTGTAATTAAAAACGTCACCAAAATTACTCAAAAAATAACTAGTAAACACACAAAATATAACAAAATTAAACCCTTTATACACTTAGTACCAAGAGTTTTTTTTACTTGTTCCCTAAATCTTAATAAACCATTACATCAAAACAAGCATACCCTTTTCGATTTTAAATGAGACCAAAATATAATACTTAACAACTGTAATCCCCTCTGAAAAAAATAAGGTTCTGATTCTTACGGCCAACTCTGTCCTCCTCCTTCCCCCACTCATAACCGCCCCGCAATAAAAAAAAGAAAAAAATGGTTAACTATTGATTTTTCGACTCCCATAATAGAAGTTAGGGGAAAAAGCCCATGTTAAAATTTTAAAGTTCGCTTGGCAATTTTTTTTTCCAATTGCCAGAATTTAATAGCTCAAAATAGTTATGGTAATTGTCATGATTTTACTATAAATTCTGACAGATCACCAAAACTTTCTAGCATCATGGCTGAAATACTGGTGATCATCATAATTTATGATGCTTCAAAATTCTGGCGTTAAAAATTTATGATGATCATCAGAATTTCAGGTACTTTAGAATTCTAGCGAGTGTTTCAAAATACTAGTGAGTGTGTTTTAAAATTCCGATGCGGGGTTATTTTTCGAAATCTTTCTTAATAGGGCCAAAACTTTAACAGTGGACCCGTGGAAAGTCAATTTTTTTTGTTTTTGGATTATCCACTAAGTAGGCCCAGTATAGAAGAGACCTCTTATGCATATTTCAGGCCCAACTATTAAGAAAGCGTTGTATCCTTGTTTTCTGTTAAAATTTTTCTATTGATATTTTGAAGGTATTTGTTTCTGATACAATTGAAAGAGACTCTGATAGCAAGAGTCTGCTATCTATATAAAAATAACAAAGAATAATTGTAAAAAGATGCCTCACCTAAGAGTAAATAAGTCACGTTCTTCTCTGTGCATAATATCACCATGTGAGTATGCACTATGCACCAAATATTGAAATAGCCGGACAATGTAGATGATATTTAGCTTAAAGTATATATATTTATATGCATGTCGCCTCATATTTTACTCATGTTTTGTAAATTTCGGATGTGTAATATTATAAAATGTATTAATTCATGGTATTTTAATGTGTAGGAGTCATCCGGAGGTAATGCGGGACGAAAGTGCACGAGTTGAAGCAAAAATAGAGCAAAACGAAAAATTGGAACAGTGTAGCGCCACGGGTAGCGTGGGACGCTACATGTGGCCCGGTTTCCAGAACCTCAAAATTCCCAGCGCCCCATGCTACCCTGGGCGCTGGGTGACGGGAAAGTATCCTACTTCATCCGGGACAAGGCTATTTCGACCCAAGACGCTCTCAACTCGTATAAAAGCAAGTCTAAACCTATTTTGGAGGGGGAGACACCAATTTGAGAGGGAAATACACGCACGGAACACTCGGGAGCAAGGATTCTCAGTTTTTCTTTCTTTTCCCTTCCTTTAATCTCATAATTTATTAGTTTTAGAGTTTTGGGTGCTACATGAACGTTGTAATTTGAAACTTGAATTGTTCTTATTATTTTATCATATTGGTTTATTTATTCAATCTTGCGCTTAATTATTTGATTGCTTGATCACCAATTGAATACTATCTACGAATCTAGGATTGAACTCACGAGAGAGAATTTTAGATTGCATATAAGATTGAGTAGAGCAAGATTTTGTACTCGAGCATCGGGAACGGATTTGCGGTTAGGATAGGGATATACCTGATCGCCTTGCTTGGTTACTATATAGGAATTATTAATGCGTTCTTGTTAATCCTAATTCCATAGGAATATAGACATTAAGTTAGCTTGAATAGGCGTAGTATTTCGGAAGAATACTACGAGCAATATTAACCATGTTAATCAATAAATCAGATAAATTAATTAGACAATTTAAGTGGAAGACTCAACGTGATTGTTAGCCAACCCATAACTCTAGAATATTGTCTCATTAAATTCGTGTCTACTTTCGCCAACTTGTTTCCTTTAATCATAGTTTGTTATAGATTAGTTTTAGTTAAATATTCATACTTTAGGATTCACTTGAATAGATTAATTATTTGGGTTAATTTAGTTGATAGTTAATCACAAGTCTCTGTGGGTACGATATCTGGGCTTACAATCCTATATTACTTATCGACCACGTATACTTGCGTGTGCGTTTGGGAGCAACATAAGTCGTTTTTTTTCTAGTGATTTGTCGCATACATATATGATAAGTTTTCAACTAGTTAGAATGGAAAATATGAGTAATTCGCATGGTATTCAAGGAAATTTAACGAAGAATTGGAAACTTATCGACATATTGCTTAACAAAGTGGCACATAAGTTGATCATTACGCGTTTTGAAAGTTTTATAAAAGCTGGAAATTAAACTATATTGACGGCATAATTGGCCGTCTTACTTATAAAATTTCTTTAAAAACAAAATTTACATGTAATACAGCAAAGATTATAATGAATCATCATGATCTACCCAATGCTCTGTCGTTCTATTAGTTTTTCTCTTTGTTTAAAGAAAATAAAGTTAAAGTTCTTTTCTCGATAAAATTAGAGTTCCAACCACTGCAAACCTGATTGTACCCTTATAGAATAAGGTTTTAATTGAAGGAGCTTGTGAAGGTCAATGAATTCTAGAGGCGGGTGTTTCATTTCTATTGTACATTATTATATGAAATACAACAAAAGATATTACATCATTTTCATGAGATAATTAAGTGTGTTAATTACTCTAGATAGGTACAAGAAAGTAGTTAAGATGTGATAAGTACTACAGATAAGAATTATATTATGTCCCTTAATATGAACATGTGGAAATGACGGATTGTCACGTAAAAAATGACAAATAATATGAGGATAATTCTTTTGTAAAATGTTGGCAACGCGTAAGCTAGCGAGTGTTGAGGTTTTTTGTTATTTAAGATGAAATAGTCTTAAAATGAGGGTGAATGAGACAATGTCTCATTGTCAAGAGGGGGAAACTTAAAATTTTACTCAAAAATTTCACTTGCTCTTCTTGTAGCTCTTAAAGAGTTAAGAAGAAAGCAAGCCTCGCGCCGTCGTCGTCGTCGCTCGCTCGGCTTCGGCTTCGGCTTCGGCTTGCATGCTCCACCATGGAGGGTCGTTCATCTTCAAAGCTGACTGCTATAAATATGTACAACAGCTGATGAAGAAAGACACCAAAACCAAACTGAAAACACTCAACTTTGGCTATACATTGCACTCCTTCCTCTTAACAATTTTCATACGATTTTTTGAGTTTCTACTCCTTTGTTCTGCATTGTTTTAACTTCAAACAAAGCAACTGTAAGTGTGATTTGCTACCGAACTTTGTGTTCGCTGAAGCACTGGGGTTTGAAGTACCGCTACACCAGTGTGTGATTCGTTCTATCCCGAGAGGAAATNTGAAAACGCTCAACTTTGGCTATACATTGCACTCCTTCCTCTCAGCATTTCCATACGATTTTCTGAGTTTCTACTCCTTTGTTCTGCATTGTTTTAACTTCAAACAAAGCAACTGTAAGTGTGATTTGCTACCGAACTTTGTGTTCGCTGAAGCACTGGGGTTTGAAGTACCGCTACACCAGTGTGTGATTCGTTCTATCCCGAGAGGAAATAATCCATAACCTTGGGTACTAGGAGGGGATTAAATTCCTTAAGGAAATACTGTGAATTCAGTGGGCTCGAATTAATTACTGTTTCATTACGATAACTTATATTTTCCAGAATTATTATTTACAAATACAACAATATTGGCGGGACTAACAATCTTAAGGAATTTAATATTTATTTCTGTATTTGTGTTATTCTTATTATTCTGCAAACTAAAACTTTTGTGATTTTGTGTCCTCCCGTTTTGGAGAGTAAAGCCTTCGCGGCGTTTTGTTGGAGATTAAAATCTACGTGATTTTTACTCCAGTTTGAAAACGTTTATTAAACGTTTGTTTGTGTCATTCTTTTACAGAAAAAATGACGACTGAAAGCGAGAACCAAGCTGTTCCGATGGTGACTGCCAACGCATCGACAAGCCGAACACCGGCGTTGACACCGGCAGAAAAACCCGAAAAATTTTCCGGGATTGATTTCAAGCGCTGGCAGCAGAAGATGTTCTTCTACTTAACTACGTTATGTCTACAGAAGTTCATCAAGGAAGATGTTCCTGATCTGCCAGATAAAACTCCAGAGAATGAACGCTTTGTCGCGATTGACGCGTGGAAGCATTCTGATTTTTTATTCAAGAATTATATTCTTAGCGGACTGGAAGATAATCTGTATAATGTATACAGTGGCGTGGAGACGTCAAAAGAATTGCGGAATGCGCTTGAAAAAAAATATAAAACTGAAGATGTCGGGATGAAGAAATTCGTTGTCGCAAAATTTATCGACTACAAAATGGTAGATAGCAAGTCTGTTATTATCCAAGTCCAGGAATTGCAAGTGATTATT
>AWOL01S0104357.1:15101-25334 GCA_000715115.1 Nicotiana otophora | reverse complement strand
ACCTAAGGAACCATAATCACCTCCCCTCCATGATCGTTCCTCAATTTTTGCGTTTTTCGGCCAAAAAACTAGAATTTCGCCCGTTTCCCAAATTATCGTGTACCCCACGCCTTCCAAGTGGTCCCAGAAACCCCGGACCCCGATCTCCTAAATTTTTTTTCAGGAAATCAAATACAACCTAAGGAACCATAGTCAGCGCCCCTCCATGACTTTTCCTCATGTTTTGCATTTTACGGCCACAAAATTAGAATTGCGCCTGATTACCATATTTGCGTGTGCTATAGCCCACGTTTTCTAAGTGATCCCGAGTCCCCCGGACCGCGTTCTCCTGAATTTTTTCCGGGCTATCATATATGACCTAAGGAACCATAGTCACCACCCCGCCATGATCGTTCCTCAGTGTTTGCATTTTCGGCCAAAAAACTAGAATTCCGCCTGATTCCCATATTTTCATGTCCTATAGCCCACCCTTCCCCGTGGGTAGGGGCCCCTGGAGCCAGATTGCAAAAAATGTTTCCGGGCCATCAAATACGACCTAAGGAACCATAGTCATCGCCTCGCAATGATCGTTCCTAATATTTTATCTTTTTCGGCCATAAAACTAGAATTCTGCCCGATTCCCATATTTTCGTATGCTATAGCCCACGCCTTCCGAGTGGGCCGGGTCCCCCGGACTGTGATCGCCTAAAACTTTTCAGGAAATCAAATACGACCTAAGGAACCATAGTCACCGCACCGCCATTATCGTACCGAATCTATTGCATTTTTCGGCCGAATAACTTGAATTTCGCCCGATTCTCATATTTTCGTCTGCTATAGCCCACGCCTTCCAAGTGGTCCCGGGACCCTAATCGCCTAAAATTTTTCCGGGCCATCAAATACGACATAAGGAACCATAGTCACCGCCCCGCCATGACCTGTCCTCATTTTTCCATTTTATACCCAAAAACTAGAATTCCGCCCGATTCCCATATTTTCGTGTGCTATATCCCACGCCCTCCAAGTGGTCCCGGGACTCCCGAACCCCAATCGCATAAATTGTTTCTGGGCCATCAAATACAACCTAAAGAACCATAGTCAACGCCCTGCCATGACCGTTCCTTGGTTTTTTGCGTTTTACAGCCAAAAACCTTTAATTCCTCCCGATTCACATATTTTCATGTGCTATAGCCCACGCCTTCCAAGTGGTCCCGGGACCCCCGTACCCCGATCGCCTAAAATTTTGCTGGACCATTAAATACGACCTAAGGAACCGTAGTCACTGCCCCGCCATGATCGTTCCTCATTGTTTGCATTTTTCGGCCAAAAATCTAAAATACCGCCCGATTCCCATATNGCCATCAAATATGAGCTAAGGAACCATAGTCACCTCCCCGCCATGATCGTTCCCTATTTTTTCAATTTTTCGGACTAAAAACTAGAATTACGCCTGATTCCCATATTTTCGTGTGCTATTGCCCACCCCTTCCAAGTGGTCCCGGGACCCCCGGACCCCGGATCACCTAAAATGTTTCCGGGCCATCAAATACAACCTAAGGAACTATAGTCACCACACCTCCATGATCGTTCCTCATTTTTTTGCATTTTTCGGCCAAAAAAGTAGAATTCCGCGCGATTTCCATATTTTCGTTTGCTATAGCCCTCGCCTTCCGAGTGGTCCCGGGCGCCCCGGACCCCGATCGCATAAAAGTTTTCTGGGCCATCAAATACGACCTAAGGAACCATAGTCACCGCCCTGCCATGATCGTTCCTCATTTTTTGTGTTTTTCGACACACAAACTAGAATTCCGCCCGATTCCCATATTTTCGTGTGCTATAGTCCACGCCTTCCAAGTGGTACTGGGAACCCCAGACCCCGATCGCCTAAAATTTTTCCGGGCAATCAGATATGACCTTAGGAACCATAGTCACCGCCCCGCCATGATCGTTCCTCATTGTTTGCATTTTACGGCCAAAAGACTTGAATTCCGCCCGATTCCCATATTTTCGTATGCTATAGCCTGCGCCTTCCAAGTGGGCAGGGACCCTCGGACCCCGATCGCCTAAAATTTTTCCGGGCCATCAAATACGACCTAAGGAACCATATTCACCGCGTTGCCATGATCGTTCCTCATATTTTGCGATTTACGGCCAAAACACTAGAATTCCGCCCGATTCCCATATTTTCGTGTGCGCCCACGCCTTCCGAGTGGGCCGGGTCCCCTGGACTGTGATTGCCTAAAAACTTTTCGGGCCATCAAATACGACCTAAGGTACCATAGACACCGCCCCCCCATGATTGTTCCTTAGTTTTTACGTTTTTCGGCCAAAAAACGTGAATTGAGTTCGTTTCCCATATTTTCGCTTGATTTAGCCCACGCCTTCCGAGTGGGCCGGGCCCCCCTGGCTCGCATCGCCTAAAATTTGTTCGGGACATCAAATACAACCTAAGGAACCATAGTCACCGCACCACCATTATCGTACCTCATGTTTGCATTTTTCGGCGAACAACTTGAATATAGCCCATGCCTTCCAAGTGGTCCCGGGACCCGATCGCCTAAAATTTTTCCGGGACATCAAAAATGACCTAAGGAACCATAGTCACCGCCCCGCCATGACCTGTCCTCATTTTTTGCATTTTACGCCCAAAAACTAGAATTTCGCACGATTCCCATATTTTCGTGTGCTATATCCCACGCCAACCAAGTGGTCCCGGGACTCCCGGACCCCAATCGTATAAAATTTTTCTGGGACATCAAATACAACCTACAGAACCATAGTCACCGCCCTGCCATGACCGTTCCTCATTTTTATGCGTTTTACGGCCATAAACCTTTAATTCTGCCCGATTCCCATATTTTCGTGTGCTATAGCCCACGCCTTCCAAGTGGTCCCGGGACCCCCGGACCCCAATCTCATAAAATTCTTCTAGGCCATCAAATATGACCTAAGGAACCATAGTTGCCGCCCCGCCATGTTCGTTCCTCATTTTATGCGTTTTTCGACAAAAAGACTAGAATTTCGCCCGATTCCCATATTTTCGTGTGCTATAGCCCACGCCTTCCAAGTTGTCCCGGGACCCCCGGACCCGGATCTCCTAAATTTTTCCGGGCCATCAGATATAACCTTAGGAACCATAGTCACCGCCCCGCTATGATCGTTCCTCATGTTTTGCATTTTACGGCCAAAAGACTAGAATTCCGCCCGATTGCCATATTTTCTTATGCTATAGCCCGCGCCTTCCAAGTGGGCCGGGACCCCCGGACCCCGATCGCCTAAAATTTTTCCGGGCCATCAAATACGACCTAAGGAACCATATTCACCGCACTGCCATGATCATTCCTCAATTTTTGCGATTTATGGCCAAAACACTAGAATTCCGCCCGATTCCCATATTTTCATGTGCACCCACGCCTTCCGAGTGGGCCGGGCCTCCCGGATGATTGTTCCGCCCGTCATGATTGTTCTCCATTTTTTGAATTTTTTGGCCTAAAAACTAGAATTCCGCCCGGTTCCCTTATTTTTGTGTACTATAGCCCACCCCTTCCAAGTGGTCACGGGAACCCCGGACCCTGGATCGCCTAAAATTTTTCTGGGCCATCACATACGACCTAAAGAACCATAGTCACTGCCCCTCCATGATCATTCCTCATTGTTTATGCGTTTTTCGACAAAAAACCTAGAATTCCGCGCGATTCCCATTTTTTCGTGTGCTATAGCCCTCGCCTTCCGAGTGGTCCCGGTCCCCCCGCACCCCGATCGCATAAAAATTTTCTTNCTGGACCCCGATCGCATAAAAGTTTTCTGGGCCATCAAATTTGGCCTAAGGAACCATAGTCACCACCCCGCCATGACCTGTCCTCATGTTTTGCATTTTACGGCCAAAAACTAGAATTCCACCCGATTCCCATATTTTCGTGTGCTATAGCCCATGCCTTCCAAGTGGTCCCGGGAACCCCGAACCCCAATCTCCTAAAATATTTTCGGGCCATCAAATAAGAACTAAGGAACCATAGCCACCGCCCCGCCATGATCATTCGTCATTTTTTGCGTTTTTCGGCCAAAACACTAGAATTTCGCCTGATTCCCATATTTTCGTGTGCTATAGCACACGTATTCCAAGTGGTCCCCGGAACCCCGAACCTCGATCGCCTAAAATTTTTCTGGGCCATCAAATACTACCTAAGGAACCATAGTCACCACCCCGTCATGATCATTCCTCATTATTTGTGTTTTTTGGCCAAAGAATTAGAATTCTGCCTGATTCCCATATTTTCGTGTGCTATATCCCATGCCTTCCCAATGGGTGGGGCCCCACGGAGCCGGATCGCCTAAAATTTTTTCGGGTCATCAAATATGACCTAAGGAACCATAGTCACCACCCCGACATGACCTTTCCTCATTGGTTTGCATTTTGCGGCCAAAAAACTAGAATTCTGTCTGATTCCCATATTTTTGTGTGCTATAGCCCACGCCTTCCAAGTGGTCCCGGGACCCCCGAACCCCGATCTACTAAAAACTTTTCTGGCCATCAAATAAGACCTAAGGAACCATAGCCACCGCCCCGCCATGATCATTCCTCAGTTTTTGCATTTTTCGGCGAAAAAACATGAATTCCGCGCGATTCCCATATATTCGTGTGCTCTAGCCCACGCCTTCGGAGTGGTCAGGGGCCCCCCGAATCCCAATTGCCTAAAATATTTCTATGTTATCAAATACGACCTAAGGAACCATAGTCACCGCCCCGTCATGATCGTTCCGCATTTTTTGCGTTTTTCGGCCAACAAACTAGAATTTCGCCCGATTCTCATATTTTCGTGTGCGCCCACGCCTTCCGAGTGGGCCAGGCATCCCGGACTATGATCGCCTAAAATTTGTTTGGGGTATCAAATACGACCTAAGGAACCATAGTCACCTCCCCGCAATGATCGTTCCCCATGTTTTGACTTTTTCGGCCTAAAAACTAGAATTTTGCCCGATTCCCATATTTTCGTGTGCTATAGCCCACCCCTTCCAAGTGGTCCCGGGACCCCCGGACCCCGGATCGCCTAAAATTTTTCCGGTGCCATCAAATATGACCTAAGGAACCATAGTCACCTCCCCTCCATGATCGTTCCTCATTCTTTTGCGTTTTTCAGCCAAAAACCTAAAATTCCGCGCGATTCCTATATTTTCGTGAGCTATAGCCCTCGCCTTCCGAGTGATCCCGGGCCCCCTGGACCCCGATCGCATAAAAGTTTTCTGGGCCATCAAATTTGGCCTAAGGAACCATAGTCACCGCCCCGCCATGATCTGTCCTTATTTTTTGCATTTTACGGCCAAAAACTAGAATTTTGCCCGATTCCCATATTTTCGTGTGCATAGCCCACGCCTTCCAAGTGGTCCCGGGATTCCCGAACCCCGATCACCTAAAATTTGTCCGGACCATTAAATACGACCTAAGCAACCATAGTCACCGTCCCGCCATGATCGTTCCTCATTTTGTGCGTTTTTCGGCAAAATAACTAGAATTCTGCCTGATTCCCATATTTTCGTGTGCTATAGCCCATGCCTTCCAAGTGGTCCCGGGACCCCCGGACCCGGATCGCCTAAAATTTTTCCGGGCCATCATATATGACCTTTGGAACCATAGTCACCGCCCCGCCATGATCGTTCCTCATTGTTTGCATTTTACGGCCAAAAGACTAGAATTTTGCCTGATTGCCATATTTTCGTGAGCTATAGCCCGCGCCTTCCAAGTGGGCCGGGACCCTCGGACCCCCATCGCCTAAAATATTTTCGGGCCATCAAATACGACCTAAGGAATCATATTCACCGCGCTGCCATGATCGTTCCTCATGTTTTGTGATTTACGGCCAAAAAACTAGAATCCCGCCCGATTCCCATATTTTCATGTGCGCCCACGCCTTCCGAGTGGGCCGGGCCTCCCGGATTGTGATCGCCTAAAATTTTTTCATGCCCATCAAATAGGACCTAAGGTACCATAGTCACTGCCCCGCCATGATCGTTCTCCATTTTTTGAATTTCTTGGCGTAAAAACTAGAATTCCGCTCGATTCCCATATTTTCGTGTACTATAGCCCACCCCTTCCAAGTGGTCACGGGACCCCAGGACCCCGGATCGCCTAAAATTTTTCTGGGCCATCAAATACGACCAAAGGAACCATAGTCACTGCCCCTCCATGATCGTTCCTTATTTGTTTTGCGATGTTTTGCCAAAAAACATAGAATTCCGAGCGATGCCTATTTTTTCGTGTGCTATAGCCCTCGCCTTCCGAGTGGTCCCGGCCCCCCCGCACCCCAATCGCATAATAATTTTCTGGGCCATCAAATATGACCTAAGGAACCATAGTCACCGCCCCTCCATGACCTGTCCTCATTTTTTGCATTTTACGGCCAAAAACTAGAATTCCGCCCGATTCCCATATTTTCGTGTGCTATAGCCCACGCCTTCCAACTGGTCCCGGGAACCCCGAACCCCGATCACCTAAAATATTTTCGGGCCATCAAATAAGAACTAAGGAACCATAGCCACCGCCCCGCCATGATCATTCCTCATTTTTTGAGTTTTTCGTCCAAAAAACTAGAATTTCGCCTGATTCCCATATTTTCATGTGCTATAGCCCACGTCTTCCAAGTGATCCCCGGAACCCCGAACCCCGATTGCCTAAAATTTTTCTGGGCCATCAAATACTACCTAAGGAACCATAGTCACCACCCCATCATGATTATTCCTCATTTTTTGTGTTTTTCGGCAAAAAGATTAGAATTCTGCCCGATTCCCATATTTTCGTGTGCTATAGCCCATGCCTTCCCAATGGGTGGGGCCCCAAGGAGCCGGATCGCCTAAAATTTTTTCGGGTCATCAAATACGACCTAAGGAACCGTAGTCACCACCCCGACATGACCTTTCCTCATTGCTTTGCAGTTTGCGGCCAAAAAACTAGAATTCTGTCTGATTCCCATATTTTTGTGTGCTATAGCCCACGCCTTCCAAGTGGTCCCGGGACCCACGAAATCCGATCTACTAAAAATTGTTCGGGCCATCAAATAAGACCTAAGGAACCATAGCCACCGCCCCGCCATGAGCATTCCTCATTTTTTGCGTTTTTTGGCAAAAAAACATGAATTCCGCGCGATTCCCATATATTCGTGTGCTCTAGCCCACGCCTTCCGAGTGGTCAGGGGGCCCCCGAATCCCAATTGCCTAAAATATTTATATGATATCAAATACGACCTAAGGAACCATAGTCACCGCCCCGTCATGATCGTTCCTCATGTTTTGCATTTTTTGGCCAACAAACTAGAATTCCGCCCGATTCCCATATTTTCGAGTGCGCCCACGCCTTCCGAGTGGGCCAGGCCTCCCGGACTGTGATCGCCTAAAATTTGTTTGGGGCATCAAATACGACCTAAGGAACCATAGTCACCTCCCCGCAATGATCGTTCCCCATTGTTTGACGTTTTCGGCCTAAAAACTAGAATTTTGCCCGATTCCTTCGTGTGCTATCGCCCACCCCTTCCAAGTGGTCCCGGAGTGGATCGCCTAAAATTTTTCCGGGCCATAAAATATGACCTAAGGAACCATAGTCACCACCCCTCCATGATCGGTCCTCATTCTTTTGCGTTTTTCAGCCAAAAAACTAAACTTCCGCGCGATTCCTATATTTTCGTGTGCTATAGCCCTCGCCTTCCGAGTGATCCCGGGCCCCCCAGACCCCGATCGCATAAAATTTTTCTGGGCCATCAAATTCGACCTAAGGAACCATAGTCACTGCCCCGCCACGATCTGTCCTTATTTTTTGCATTTTATGGCCAAAAACTAGAATTTCGCCTGATTCCCATATTTTCATGTGCATAGCCCACGCCTTCTAAGTGGTCCCGGGACCCCCGGACCCCGATCGCCTAAAGTTTTTCTGGACCATTAAATACGACCTAAGGAACCATAGTCACCACCCCGCCATGAGCGTTCCTCATTTTTTGCGTTTTTCGGCAAAAAGCTAGAATTCTTCCTGATTCCCATATTTTCGTGTGCTATAGCCCACGCCTTCCAAGTGGTCCCGGGACCCCCGGACCCGGATCGCCTAAAATTTTTCCGGGCCATCAGATATGACCTTAGGAACCATAGTCACCTCCCCGCCATGATTGTTTCTCATTTTTTGTATTTTACGGCCTAAAGACTAGAATTCCGCCCGATTGCCATATTTTCATGTGCTATAGCCCGCGCCTTCCAAGTGGGCCGGAACCCCCGGACCCTGATCACCTAAAATTTATCTGGGCCATCAAATACGACCTAAGGAACCATATTCACCGCGCCGCCATTATCGTTCCTCATTCTTTGCGATTTGCGGCCAACAAACTAGAATTCTGCCTCATTCCAATATTTTTGTATGCTATAGCCCATGCCTTCCAAGTGGTCCCGGGACCCCCGAACCCCGATCTCCTAAAAAATTTTCGGGCCATCAAATAAGACCTAAGGAACCATAGCCACCGCCCCGCCATGATCATTCCTCATTTTTTGCGTTTTTCGGCCAAAAAACATGAATTCCGCGCGATTCCCATATATTCGTGTGCTATAGCCCACGCCTTTCGAGTGGTCAGGGGCCCCCTGGATCCCAATTGCCTAAAATATTTCTATGCTATCAAATACAACCTAAGGAACCATAGTCACCGCCCCGTCATGATCGTTCCTCATTTTTTGCATTTTTCGGCCAACATACTAGAATTCCGCCCGATTCCCATATTTTCGTGTGCGCCCACGCCTTCCGAGTGGGCCAGGCCTCCCGGACTGTGATCTCCTAAAATTTGTTTGGGGCATCAAATACGACCTAAGGAACCATAGTCACCTCCCCGCAATGATCGTTCCCCATGTTTTGACTTTTTCGGCCTAAAAACTAGAATTTCGCCCGATTCCCTTATTTGCGTGTGCTATAGCCCAACCCTTCCAAGTGGTCCCGGGACCCCCGGACCCCGGATTGCCTAAAAAATTTTCGGGCCATCAAATACGAACTAAGGAATCATAGTCACCGCCCCTCCATGATCGTTCCTCATTTGTTTTGCATTTTTCGACAAAAAACCTAGAATTCAGAGCGATTCCCATTTTTTCGTGTGCTATAGACCTCGCCTTCCGAGTGGTCCCGGGCCCCCCGCACCCCGATCGCATAAAATATTTTTGGGCCATCAAATACGACCTAAGGAACCATAGTCATCGCCCTGCCATGACCAGTCCTTAGTTTTTGCATTTTACGGCCAAAAACTAGAATTCCGCCCGATTCCCATCTTTTCGTGTGCTATAGCCCACGCCTTCCAAGTAGTCCCGGGACCCCCGAACCCCGATCTCCTAACAAATGTTTGGGCTATGAAATAAGACCTAAGGAACCATAGTCATCGCCCTGCCATGACCAGTCCTTAGTTTTTGCATTTTACGGCCAAAAACTAGAATTCCGCCCGATTCCCATCTTTTCGTGTGCTATAGCCCACGCCTTCCAAGTAGTCCCGGGACCCCCGAACCCCGATCTCCTAACAAATGTTTGGGCTATGAAATAAGACCTAAGGAACCATAGTCATCGCCCTGCCATGACCAGTCCTTAGTTTTTGCATTTTACGGCCAAAAACTAGAATTCCGCCCGATTCCCATCTTTTCGTGTGCTATAGCCCACGCCTTCCAAGTAGTCCCGGGACCCCCGAACCCCGATCTCCTAACAAATGTTTGGGCTATGAAATAAGACCTAAGGAACCATAGCCACCGCCCCGCCATGATCATTCCTCATTTTTTGCTTTTTTCGGCCAAACAACTTGAATTCCGCGCCATTCCCATATTTTCGTGTGCTATAGCCCACGCCTTCCGAGTGGTCATGGACCCCCGGGCCCCGATCGCCTAAAAATTTTCCGGAACATTAAATACGACCTAAGGAACTATAGTCACCGCCCCACCATGATCGTTACTCAGTTTTTGCGTATTTCGGCAAAAAAACNATAGCCCACCCCTTCCAAGTGGTCCCGGGACCCCCGGACCCCGGATCGCCTAAAATTTTTCCGGTGCCATCAAATATGACCTAAGGAACCATAGTCACCTCCCCTCCATGATCGTTCCTCATTCTTTTGCGTTTTTCAGCCAAAAACCTAAAATTCCGCGCGATTCCTATATTTTCGTGAGCTATAGCCCTCGCCTTCCGAGTGATCCCGGGCCCCCTGGACCCCGATCGCATAAAAGTTTTCTGGGCCATCAAATTTGGCCTAAGGAACCATAGTCACC
>AWOL01S0104344.1:0-26834 GCA_000715115.1 Nicotiana otophora | reverse complement strand
TTGATGACTAAGCTTGGTCCATAGAGCCAATTTGGTATTTATTTTGAGGTGACGCGTACTCCAAGCTAATATTGGGCTAAGTGTTATTACTTTAGGGCAATGTGTGCTCCAAGCCTCACTATTGGACTATATGATTATGATTAGCACTTGGGCAGGATCCGCCCCTCCGGATTCTGACATGCCAACTGTGGGTGCAAGTACAACCTTTTTATATGCGTGCTTTGTTAAGGGCAAATATGCCAGACACCGGTATAATGCTAAGTGTTATTATTCTTGTTGGTTTCAATGTGATGATATTGAGTTGACATGTGTATTTGACATGTAGGCATAGAGATGTACTTTCCTCATGCTAGCTATTAAAGGAGATGNCAGAAGCGGTCCTGCAAGTGCGGAGATGTAACCACATGTGCGCATGGTCGGGACTTAAGTTGTTTCTGCAGATGCAGGATTTTGACTGCAAATGCGATTTTGCAGGTGCGTCTGAGTGAACCGCAGATGCGAGATCACTGGGCAAAAGGTTCAAATCTAGGGTTTGGTCATTTTTCTCATAATTGGATTTTTGGAGCTCGTTGGAGTCGATTATTAGAGTGTTTTTCATCCTAATAGAAGATGTAAGTAAGGTTTGATCACTTTGATGATAGATATTGATTACCCATTGATTATTATACCCAATTTCTATGAATTTAAGGTGAAATTTGGAAGTTTTAGGCCATGTTATTGGAGAGTGAGATTTGATAGTTTGGCGGTCGATTTGTGGTTTGAATCGGATGAGATTAGTATGATTGGACTCATAATTGAATTGGTGTTAGGAATTTGTGAGTTTGACCGAGTTTCAAGGTGCGAGCTCGGGGTTTACTTTTCGATTTTGATTAAAGACCATAGCTTTATTGTGTGGTATTGTTTCTTATGGCTATTATTGATGATATTAAGTTGGTTTGGCTAGATTTGAGTCGCTCGGAGACCGATTCACGTGGCAAAGGATTTTGGAGTATTGATTTGTGCATATTGGGGTGTGTAACACATCTAAACTTGAATTTGAGTGTATTTAACCCTAGGAACTATGTTATATGATGGGTATTGGGGTGATGTACGTTCTAGGTGACGGGCGTGTGTGCATGCACCGGTTTGCTCATGATTGGAGGTGGCTTTTTGACTATTATGGGATTGGTTTGATATCATGCCTCGTTATATTCGTGTTTCAAAACCTGTATGATTATTTGAGTTCAGATTCATGTTAGGAATCATGTCTAGGCTATGTGCTATTTGTTTGAGACTTGATATGACTATTCTTGCTATTTCTGAACTATTTACCTTAATTGTACACATACTCCCAGTCATGATGCTATACCCGTGTATGATACCTCTGTCTCAGTACTTTCTTATTAGATTTTCTCACATGCTGTTGATGCCTTATATGTGTAACACTGGTGATTGGAGTACTATGAAATGTGGTTAGCTGAGACTTGATTAGTTGATGACTAAGCTTGGTCCATAGAGCCAATTTGGTATTTATTTTGAGGTGACGCGTACTCCAAGCTAATATTGGGCTAAGTGTTATTACTTTAGGGCAATGTGTGCTCCAAGCCTCACTATTGGACTATATGATTATGATTAGCACTTGGGCAGGATCCGCCCCTCCGGATTCTGACATGCCAACTGTGGGTGCAAGTACAACCTTTTTATATGCGTGCTTTGTTAAGGGCAAATATGCCAGACACCGGTATAATGCTAAGTGTTATTATTCTTGTTGGTTTCAATGTGATGATATTGAGTTGACATGTGTATTTGACATGTAGGCATAGAGATGTACTTTCCTCATGCTAGCTATTAAAGGAGATGTTTTATCGATGTTGAGCTTTACCTATTATACTTGGAAAGCATGTCTAAATTCCTGAAATATGAACGAACTGAACATGATATCAGTTAGCTGTTTATTTACAATATTTCTTTATATCATGAGTTGTTACTGTTTATTGATATTGGTCTCTGGCTGCTTTTGTCTGAGCTTGTCGCTGCTTTCAGCCCAAGGTTAGGTTTGTTAATTATTGAGTACATGGGCGCGGTTGTATTCATGCTACACTCTACACTTCGTGTGCATATCCAGGTACCTACATACGGGATGATTTCCAGACTTGAGTTGTTACCAGCTTTTGGGAGACTATGAGGTAGTTGTTATGTCATCTGTAGTCCATGAAGCTTTCTTTCATTTATTCCCATTGTACTGTTTTATTGTTCAGACAGTTGCATTGAGGATTTTGGCTTTGTATTTTTATATTCAGTAGTGTTCATGTGCTCGTTAACAACAGATTGTTGGGATAATTGTAGTAGTAGTATTATTGTTTTCATTAAATATTTATGATATTTCCACATGTTGAGTTTACTGAACCATATTTATTCAAATTCGTAGTTATTCTGTGACCGTCGCGGCTCCGATGGGAGTTGGGTCATGACAAGTTGGTATCAGAGCACTAGGTTGCTTAGGTTTTGCGAGTCATGAACAAGTTTAGTAGAGTCTTGCGAAATAGTACGGAGACGTCTGTACTTATCTTCAAGAGACTACCAAACTATTAGGAAACTCCACTTTCTTGCATTCTTGTCGTGCAGATTGGTTAATTCCGAAATATAAACCTCTATTCTTCTATTCTCTCACAGATAATGAGGATACAATAAGTTGATCAGGCACCAGTACTACCATTCAGGGCCGTGAGACGTCGGGTTTGAGGTAGAAGCAGTGTTGGGGCTCGCATTGCCATGAGGTAGCACATGTGGAGCCACCAGTTGCTATAGGGGAGGAGCAGGTATCGGATATTGTTGAGCAGTGGGACCATCCTAGACACCGACGGTACCTATTGTGATACCTAGCCTTCAAAAGGCTTTGGATCAAAGTTTGTGTGTGTACGGGTTTGGCTTAGGCAATTTCGATGCTAGTTGCACCAGCTACCTCACAAGCTGGGGAGGACCGCAATCTCCTGTAGCCCGTACTCTAGAGCAGCTAGCTCAGGGTCATCTGACACCAGGGTTGTTACCAGTTCAGCAAGTTGTTGCTGCTCGGGCCGAGGTTAGTCCACATATGACTGATGCAGAGCAAAGGAGATTGGAAAAGTTTAGAAAGCTTGATACGCTCGAGTTTCGCGGGGCAGAGGTAGAGGATGCTCAGGATTTTCTAGACCAGTTGCATCGGATTCTTCGCACTACGGGTTTTGTAGATATCAGTGGAGTTGCGTTCACTACCTTTTAGGTGACAGGGACAGCGTATAGATGGTGGCGAGATTATGAGTTAGCCAGGCCAGCTGGCATAGCACCACTTATGTGGCATGAGTTCTCAGTTCTCTTCTTAGAGAAGTTTGTGCCAAAGACCCGCAGAGAGGAGATATGACTGTAACTCAGTATGAGACGAGATATAGTTGGCTCCCACTAAGATAGAGAGGATTAGGAGGTTCATTGATGGACTCACCTATGGTTTACGTTACAGTTTGGCTCGAAAGGCCGAGACGGATGCTAGGTTTGACCAGGTGGTCAAGATTTCTAGGCGCTTGGAGCAGGTTTGCGGGCTTGAGCGCAAGGATTGAGAGGGAAAAAGGCCTCGTGGGTTAGGTGGTTTTAGTGGTACTTCATATGGAGTCCAGTGACATCATAGTAGGGGTCGTCCTTTTAGACCCGCTTAGATGACTCGTTAGGTTCCTCATGGTCCATCAGCTAGCCATGGTTCATATAACACTCATCCAGTTCAGTTATCTTCTAGCACACTCCCAGCTTAGAGTTTGTATCGTGCTCCATCAGTACAAGGTTTGTCAGTGTCGGGTTCTTCTAGTGGTTATTCTAGCTCTCGGGATCTGATTCAGGCCCCACGGTCATTTCTAGACCGAGCTTGTTATGATTGTGGAGAATTAGGGGCATGTGAGGAAGTATTTCCCCCATCAGTACAAAGTTTTAGTGCGGTAGGGAGGCAGACTATGACCCCTGTACCAGTTTCCACACCACCCGCTCAGCCAACTCGGGGTAGAGGTTGTTTGGGTTAAGATCGCACTAGGGGGGGTCCGAGAGGTGGTGGTCAGACTCGATGCTATTCTTTTCCTGCCACACGTATCTTTTCAGTGTGCCACAGGGAAGCTTTAGTATTATTTGACCCTGGTTCCACTTATTCATATATGTCATCTTACTTTGCTTATTATCTGGATATACCATGTGATTCTTTAGTTATGCATTTTCACGTATCTATGCCGGTGGGTGATTGTATTATTGTGGATCGTGTATATCAATCATGTGTGGTGAGCATTCGGGGTTATGAGATGAGAATTGATCTTTTATTGCTTAGCATGGTTTATTTTAATGTGATTTTGGGCATGGATCGGTTATCTCCATAGCATGCTATCCTTGATTGTCACGCTAAGACAATGACATTGGAGATGCCGGGGGTGCCGAGGCTAAAGTGGAGAGGCTCCCTGGATTATGTTCCTAGTAGGGTGATTTCACATTTGAAGGCTCAAAGGATGGTTGAGAAGGGATGTCGTTTGTGAGGGATGTTAGTGCTGATACTCCTACCATTCAGTCAGTTCCGATAGTGAGGGACTTTCCAGATGTATTTCCAGCAGATCTGTCGGGCATGCCACTCGATGGAGACATTGATTTTGGTATTGACTAGGTACCGAGAACTCAGCCCATCTCTATTTCACTGTATTTCATGGCACCTATTGAGCTGAAGGAGTTAAAGGAGCAGTTGCGGGATCTACTTGACAAAGACTTCATCAGGCCTAGTGTGTCATCTTGGGGTACACCGATTCTATTTGTGAATAAGAAGGATAGTATTATGAGGATGTGTATTGACCACATGCAGCTAAATAAGGTTACTATTAAGAACAAGTACCCATTACCACTCATTAATGACTTGTTTGATCAGCTTCAGAGTGCTAGAGTTTTCTCAAAGATTGATTTGAGGTCGGGATATCTTCAGTTGAAGATCCAGGATTCAGATATTACGAAGACGGCATTCAAGACTCGTTATGGTCACTATGAGTTTCTGGTTATGTCTTTTGGGCTGACCAATGTCTAGCAACCTTTATGCACTTTATGAATAGCATCTTCCATCCCTATATTGATTCCTTCGTCATAGTATTCATTGATGATATATTTGTGTCTACTCATGCAGCTAGGAGGACCATGATCAGCATCTAAGGATCATATTCCAGACATTGAAGGAGAAGAAGTTTTATGCTAAATTCGCCAAGTATGAGTTTTGGCTCGATTCGGTGGCATTTTTGGGGCACGTGGTGTCCAGTGAGGGGATCAAGGTAGATCTGAAGAAGATTGCGGCAGTTCAGAGTTGGAACAGACCGTCTTCTGCTACTAAGATCTAGACTTTCCTTGGTTTGACCAGATATTATCACCGTTTTGTGGAGGGCTTCTCGTCCATTGCTGCACCTTTGACTAGATTAACCTAGTAGGGCGCTCCTTGCAGGTGGTCTGACGAGTGTGAGGTGAGCTTCTAGAAGCTCAAGACTGCATTGACTACAACCTAGTGTTGGTGTTCCTACAAGTTTGGGATCTTACACAATGTATTATGATGCGTTGCGTATTGGGCTTGGCGCGGTGTTAATGCAGGATAGTAAGGTGATTGCCTACACGTCCTGGCAGTTGAAGGTTCATGAGAATAATTACCATGTACATGTTTAGAGTTGGCATACATTGTTCACGCACTGAAGATTTGGAGGCACTACATGTACGGTGTTCCATGTGAGGTCTATATCAACTATCGGAGTCTCCAGCACCTGTTCAAGCAAAAGGACATTAATTTGCGCCAGCGAAGATGGTTAGAGATACTTAAAGAATATGATATCACCATATTATATCATCCGGGGAAGGCCAATATAGTGGTCGTCGCATTGAGTGGGAAGGCTAAGAGCATGGGCAATTTGGCATATTTACCGGTAACAGAGAGGCCACTATCCATGGATGTTCAATCTTTGGCCAATCCGTTCGTGATATGGGATGTTTCGGAGCCTAGTTAGATTCTTGCTTGTGTTGTGGCACGGTCATCATTGTAGGAGCCTATCAAGGCTGATGATCCTCACTTGTTGGTGTTGAAGGACACAGTGAAATGTGGTTGTGCTAAGGAGGTTGTGATTGGTGATGATTGTGTTATGCAGCTTCAAGGCCAGAATTGTGTTCCAAATGTTGATGGGTTGAGGGATTTGATCCTTGAGGAGGCTCACATCTCGTGTTATTCCATTCACTCATGTGTCACGAAGATGTAACGTGACATGAAACAGCACTATTGGTGGCGGAGAATGAAGAAATATATTGTTTCTTATGTCTCTCGATGTTTGAATTGTCAAAAGGTGAAGTATGAGCATCGGAAACTGGGAGGGTTGACTTAGAAATTGGAGATACCAGAGTGGAAGTGGGAGCGCGTCACTATGGATTTTGTGGTAGGCTTATCACATGCCTTAAAGAAATATGATGTAGTATTGGTTATTGTGGACCGGTTGACTAAGTCAGCAAACTTTATTTCAATGATGAGTTCCTATTCTTCAGAGCGGTTGGCTCAGATTTATATCCAGGAGATTATCCGCTTGTATGGCATGCCCGTTTCCATAATTTTTGACTGAGGCACGCAGTTCACACCATAGTTTTGGAGAGCAGTGCAGCGAGAGTTGGGCACAGAGGTAGAGTTGAGTATAGTATTACATCCCTAGACGGGCAGGCAGTCTGAGCACACTATTCAGATCTTGGAGGATATGTTATGTGTCTGTGTTATATATTTCAGAGGTTTATGGGATCATTTTTTTCTGCTCGCGGAGTTTGCCTACAATAACAACTATCAGACGAACATTCAAATAGCCTCGTATGAGATATGCGAAGCGATGTTGTTTGTCGATTAGTTGGTTTAAGCTCGGAGAGGCTAGATTATTGAGCATCGATTTGGTCAGTGATGCTATGGATAAGGTTGAGCTGATTCAGAAGCGACTTCGCACAGTACAGTTCATACAGGAGAGTTATGCTGACAGGAAGGCTCGTGATGTTGCTTATATGGTAGGTGAGAAGGTTCTGCTCAAATTTTCTCCCATGAAGGTGTGATGAGGTTCGGTAAGAAGGGCGAGTTGAGACCTCAGTATATTTTCCCTTTTGAGGTGCTTGAGAGAGTTGGAGAGATGGCATACCAACTGGCCTTGCCACCTAGTCTAGCGAGAGTTCACCAAGTGTTTCATATTTTGATTCTCCAAAAGTATTATGGTGATCCGTCAAATGTTTTGGACTTCAGCAAGGTGCAGTTGGATAGGAATTTGACTTATGATGTGGAGCAGGTGGTCATTTTGGATGACAGGTTCGGAAGTTGAGGTCAAAGAATATCACACCATTTAAGGTGCATTATAGAGTTCAGCCGGCCGAGAAGGCTACATAGGAGATCGAGTAAGAGATGCAGAGCAGATATTCTCACCTTTTTGAGACTCCAGGTATGATTCTAGACCCATTCGAGGACGAATATTTGTTTAAGAGTGGGAGAATGTAAAGACCTGGTCGATCATTTTGTGTATTGTAGCCTCGTTCCCCTATTTATTGCCCCTTATATGCTTATTTGTAGTTATATGACTTGCCGGGGTGATTGGTTTGGTTCTGGGAAAGTGTTGGAGTGAATTAGGACACTTAGTTTCAAGGTTGGAAGCTTAAGTTGAAAGAGTTGACCACAGTTTGACTTTTGTGTAGATGACAATGGTGTTTGGATGATTCCAATAGTTTCGTATGGTGATTGTGGATTTAGGCGTATGTCTGAATGTTGATTTGGAGGTTCGTAGGTTGATTTGGTGCTTTTTGGCGAAAGTTAGAAAGTTGAAGGTTTGAAAAGTTAAGAGGTTTGTCTGGGAGTTGACTTTATGGATATCGAGATCGGATTCTATTTCGGGAGTCGGAATAGGTCTGGTGTGTCACTTGGGACTTGCATACACAATTTGAGGTCATTCAGAGTTGATTTGGTACAATTCGGCATGAGTTTTGGAAGTTAAAAGTTCATTAGTTTCATTAGGCTTGAATTGGGGTACGATTCGTGATTTTGGTGTTGTTTGATATGATTTGAGGCTTCGAGTAAGTTCGTATTGTGTTTTAGGACTTGTTAGTATGTTTGGATGGGGTCCCTAGGACCTCGGGTGTGATTCGGATGGGTTGCGGATCATGTTTGAACTTAGGGAAGTTGTTGAAGGTTGCAAGTTTTGGTGCAATCGCACCTATGAGGGATTGGTTGTAGGTGTGAGGCCGCAGACGCGGGCTGGCTGGAGCTAGGGAAGAGTCCAAGTGAGAGGGAATTTTCGTATCTGTGAGCCCGCGGATGTAGGCAAGTGAGCACAGAAGCAAAGCTGGACGAAAGCCTGGGAGTCCGCAAATGCGGACGTTGGATCGCAGAAGCGGTCCTGCTGGTCCAGAGAGGAGACCGTAGGTGCGCATGGTCGAGACTTAAGTGGTGTCTACAAATGCGTGATTTTGACCTCAAATGCGGTGTCGCATGTACAACTGAGTGAACCGACAATGCGGGATCGCTAGGTAGAAGGTTTAAATCGAGGGTTTGGTCATTTTTCTCATAATTGGAATTTCGGAGCTCGGTTGGAGGCAATATTTGGAGTACTTTTCATCCTAATTGAAGAGATAAGTAAAGTTTGATCACTTTTGATGATAGATATTGATTACTCATTGATTATTACACCTAGTTTACGTGAATTTAAGTTGGGGATTTTAGGTTAGGGCAAAGGTCTAAATATGCCCTTGTACTATACAAAATTGAGCACATTTACCCTTCGTTAATACTTTAGCTCAAATATGCCTTTACCGTCACATAGTTGGTCCATATATGCCCTTAGAGTTATACAGTTGGCCCATATATGTCCTTTTCGAAACGAAATTCATCCAAACTAATTAACTCTTTCGTTAATTGTATTAAAGTGTATTACAAACACTATTTCCTTTTTATTAGTACTTTTTTTCTTTACCTTTCTCTTTTCTTTCTTCTTTTTTCTTTTCTTCTCTTTTTTTTCTTTTTTCTTTCTCCCTTACCCGTTTCCTCCATTACTGATGTCTTCTCCATTTTCATCACCAATTTCACTTGACAAAATTCATGAATTCCAATTACTAAGAAAATTCTCCCATAAGGTAATCAAGTTCCAATTTCACTAGCCCTCTAAATAAACAAAAATAAATTATTCCAAAAATTATGGTTTAAACTTTAAATTAATAAAAATATCTCAACCTTCAACAATACTCAAAAGACCAAAATATTTAAATTATTTCCAGAAAGATAATTTAATGATTAAAAGTCTAGAGTTCAAGTTGTAGTGTTATAAATTAGAGTTGTTAGTCTTTTTTCATCTTTTTTCAGCTGGACATTTTCTTTTTTTTTATTAACTATGTAAATTAGGGGTGTACATGGAATGGATTGGTTCTATTTTTATCAAAATCAAACCAAACTAATTATATCGGTTTGGATTGTTCGGTTTTGTTGGATTGCTCGGATTTTTTGTTACATAAATATTATTTCAATATTACTCTGTTAAATCTTTTAGAACTAAATATATGTTCAGTAAAAATTAAAAAATTGACAAACATATGATTTATAAAAATATTCTTATGAGAGAATTTTCTTAGTAATTAGAATTCATGAGTTTTGTTAAGTACAATTGGTGACGAAAATGGAGAAGACATCAGTAATGGAAAAAATCGGATAAGGGAGAAAGAAAAAGGAAAACAAAAAGAGAAGAAAAGAAAAAAGAAGAAAAAAAAAGAGAAAGGTAAAGAAAAAAAGTACTAATAAAAAGGAAATAGTTTTTGTAATACACTTTAATACAATTAACAAAAGAGCTAATTAGTTGAGATAGATTCCATTTCGAAAAGGGCATATATGAGCCAACTGTGTAACTCTACAGGCACATATGGACCAACTATGTGACGATAAGGGCATATTTGAGCTAAAGTATTAACGAAGGGCAAATATGCTCAATTTCGCAGGTACAACTGACCTTTTCCGACTATTATGGCAAATGCGGTGTTGCAGGTACAACTGAGTGAACCGCCGATGCGGGATCGCTGGGTGGAAGGTTTAAATCGAGGGTTTGGTCATTTTTCTCATAATTGGAATTTCGGAGCTCGGTTGGAGGCAATATTTGGAGTACTTTTCATCCTAATTGAAGAGATAAGTAAAGTTTGATGACTTTTGGTGATAGATATTGATTATTACACCTAGTTTACGTGAATTTAAGTTGGTGATTTTAGGTTATGTTATTGGAGAGTGAGATTTGAGGGTTTGGGGATCGATTTATGGTTGGAATTGGATGAAATTAATATGGTTGGACTCGTAATTCAATGGATGTTAGGAATTTATGAATTTGACCGGGTTTCAAGGTGCGGGCCAGAGGTTGACTTTCCGATTTTGATTAATGACCATAGGTGTATTGTGTGGGATTGTTTCCAATGGTTGTTAGTGATGATATTAAGTTGCTTTGGCTAGATTCGAATCGCTCGGAGGCTGATTTTCATCGTAAAGGATTTTTAGAGTATTAATTTGCGCTTATTGAGGTAAGTAACAAATCAAAACTTGGATCATATGGTATTTAACTCTGTAAACTATGTTATATGAAAGATATTGGGGTGACGTACGCGCTAGGTGACGACCGTGTGTGCGTGCACCGATGTGTTCATGATTAGAGGTGGCTTTTAGACTACTATGGGATTGGTTTGCTATCATGCCTCGTTATATCCGTATTTCTTATAAATCATGTCTAGGCTATGTGTTATTTGTTTGAGACTTGATAGGGTTGTTCTTAATGTTTCTGAGCTATTTGCCTTCATTGTACACATACTCTCGGTCATGATGCTATACTCGTGTATGATATCTCTATCTCAATACTTTCTTATTTGATTTTCTCACATGTTGTTGATGCCTCATATGTGCAACACTGTTGAATTGAGTATTGTGAGATGTGATTAACTGAGACTTAATCGGTTGATGACTCAGCTTGGGCCATAAAGCCGATTTGGTATTGATTTTGAGGTGACGCGTACATCAGGCTCATATTAAGCTACGTGTTATTGATTTGGGGTGACGCGTGCACCCGGCCTCACTATTGGACTATATGATTATGATTAGCTCTTGAGCAGGATCCGCCCCTCCAGAGTTTGACATGCCAACAATAGGCAAAGGCACAATGTTTTATATATGTGCTTTGTTGAGGGCATATATTCTAGGCACCCGTACAGTGCTAAGTGTGATCATTCTTGCTAGCTTCACTGCGATGATATTGAGGTGACATGTGTATTTGACATGTAGGTATAAATATGTACTTTCTTCATGCTAGTTGTTGAAGGAAATGTTTTATCCATGTTGAGCTTTAACTTTTATACTTGGAAAGCATGTCTAAATTCCTGAAATGTGAAAGAACTGAACATGATATCAGTTAGTTATTACTTACACTATTCCTTTATATCCTAAGTTGTTACAGGTTATTGATATTGGTCTCTCATTGTTTCTTTCTGAGCTTGTCACTGCTTTTAGCCCAAGGTTAGGCTTGTTACTTATTAAGTATACGGGGTCGGTTGTACTCATACTACACTGCGCTTCGTGTGAGATCCAGGTACCTCCGGACGGGTTGATTTCCAAACTTGAGTTGTTACCAACTTTTGGGAGACTACGAGGTAGCTGTTATGTCGTCCGCAGTCCTTGAAGCTCTTTTTCATTTATTCCCATTGTACTATTCTATTGTTCAACAATTATATTGAGGATTTTGGCTTTGTATTTTAATATTTAGTATTGCGTATGTGCTCGTTGACACCATATCACTGGGATGATTGTAGTAGTATTATTAATGTTGTCATCAGATATGTATGATATTCCCGCCTGTTGAGTTTATTAAACCTTGTTTATTCAAATTTATATTTATTATGTGACCAATGACTTGCCTAGCAAGTAGTGTTAGGCGTCATCGCAGATCCGGTGGGAGTTGTGTCATGTCATATGGAGTCTAGGTCTAAAAAATAATGTATAATGAGCTAAGTCCCGAAATTCTAACCTTTTACCCAGCTGCAGGCTCGCAAATGCGATTAGTGCCTGAGCCCTTCTGATGTTGCATATGAGACTAAGCATTCGTAGTTGCGAAGGTCGAACCCCTCGCAAAAGCGACAAAGCTTCGCATATGCGAATTTGTCTTCCTACTGCGCAATGTCGCAATTGCGACACAACCATCGCAATTGCGATAACCCCAAGCTCACAAAAGCGACTAAAACTTCACAAATGCGATATTTTCCTTCCCCTGCCCAGCATTACGAATGCGAGCAATCTCTCGCAAATGCAAGGCTTACATAACAGAACCTTGCAAATCTGAGATCTGTAGCCCAGCAATACCAAAACTTCTCCAGTTGTGCAAAAACAGTCTGCAACCTATTTGAAACTCATCTGAGTCCCTCGAGCTCCAATGCGAACATTTACACAAGTGCAATAACATTATATAAACTCGCTCGCAAGCTCATATCATCAAAATAACATTTAAATTCAAGAATCAAACATAAAAACTCAAGAAAGTTCAATGTTCCACTCAAATTTTCAACTTTCTACATAAAGTGTCGGAATGACCTTGGATCACCCGGGACCCCAATCAAACATGCGTTCAAGTCTAAAATCATCATACGAACTTACTAGAATCTTCAAAATACCGATCCGAGGTCGTTTCTTAAACATATTGACCGTGGTCAACTCTAGCCACTTTCAAATTCAAAACTCACATTTTCTTCTAAAATTCACATTTAAACTTTCCAAAATTCGACACGGACCACGCACGCAAGTCATAAATCATTAAATAGAGCTATAAAAGACCTCGAAACATAAAACAGGCAGTTCATACTCAAAATGACCTATCAGGTCGTTACAGTTTGTTGGATTAGGACTCTGCAGATTCGGAGATAAAGGAGATCTAAATAAATTGAGTTTAAGTTATATACAATAATAATTTAAGAAATTTTTATACTATCATTTTCAAGATTACAAATTTCTCATTTTTCAGGAAACTTTTATGTAGATATCTTTTGAGTGACTTGATAATGTAAATATATTTTTCGTATGACATATAATATTTTTGTACACAAACTATCCGTATTTTTCTTCTAATATGAACAATACTCCTCTTTTGTAATTTGTTTGTATGTCATCTTGATAATTGACCCTACGTTTGTATGTCATCATCCCTAAAGTAATGTCTAGTTGCTAGTGCTTTGTCCTAATGGTAGGATAAAGGCCATGATGGATCTGCCCATGACATCTCGTACTACTCCAAAAGATCCATTAGTGCAAGATCCATCCGTGTTTAATTTAATAAAGAGCACAGGAGGCTTGATCCATTTAATAATAGTAGTAGAAGTTTCATCCAAAAGATTACATAATATTTTTAGTTATCAGGAATAAAAAGTTCAGGAAAATAAAGGTTACTCAGATGGCATATATTGAATTAAATAAAGGCGATGGATCTATTTCTGGCAGGGATCTCATCATCTACTTAGAACAATAGTTGCATCTCCAAACCTCCCATAGGACGACGGGGGCATGATTTTTAGAACATACGAAGCAATGGAGTTCATGGCTTTAAAATTCAAGCATCTAAACAAAAGAGTCCTAAGAGAAGCGTTTATAAAATTAATACTTACCCTGCCAGCAAATTAATTCCACACTAGCTGAGCATTCTGGCCATTAGAAAATACATAATAATTAGAAGATTCTACACCTGGATTCATATTTGTACCAATGCAGAAGCAACATCTAGACACAATGTTTATGCGCAGCCTTAAGACGCTGTCATATGTGGAGGTTCTGTTGTGGAATGCTCTCCAGGTTAAGAAGGTCATTTTGAGGGTACATCTTTTTGCCATATTATGGAGTCAAATTGAAAAACTTGTCTCCTCTATCTGAAGGTATTCCAAGCAGCGGATACGCTAAATATCCTAGAATCTGTACATGTCCAATAGGGAGTATCTTCAAACTCCAAGGAAATGCTTATAAGGAGCCTATTGATCATATCTTTTATTGAGTCAAAAAGCTTATTTTGCAGATAATTCCAATCCGACTAGCAATCCGCATAAACTTTATTAACATTAATAACCTGTTGGATTGAAATATTTTCTATATTTCTGTGAAGAGGTCCTTCAACAGTCCAATTTATCAAACCAAAAGTTGACATTTTCCCTCCCTATCTTCCACCAGATCATGTCTTCAACTATATTCTCCAGTTCACACATACCTTTACAGTAGTGTGATTGGCATGCTTTCCATTGAGTGATTACAAGGTGGTTACTACTGCAGTATTTGGCTTTCAAGAATTGGGACTAAATTTTTACCACTACTTAGCAGTGAAAGCTTTACATGTATCCTCTAATCTTCTGAATTTTGAACCTCCTTCTTCATAAGGAAGGCATAATTTTTTCGTGATCCAGTGGTGATTACCTCCTTCCTTATTTCCAGACCAAAGAAATCTTGCAATATAGTTTTCAATAATTTCTATAGTACCTTTAGGAGGGTGGATAGCAGCCAGGGTTGAAGAGGTTTTGTGCCTACTGTAAAAGATAATAGTGTCATCAGCAAAAGTTAAGTGACTGATATTACGATCAAGAGCACTCATGGAGAATCCTTTACAATTTCTATTTTCATGAAGAGTACTTAGCATTTCAGAAAGAAGTTCAGCACAAAGGACAAAGAGAGAAAGGGTGAGTGGATCTCCATGTCTTAAACTTCTTCCTGATATGAAAAATTCATGCCTACTGCCATTCATTATTAAGGAGTACAAAGTGTTGAAAATAAATCTATAAATGAGTTCTCTGCAGATCCAGGTTGTCTTAACATGAAGCATAAGAATGGCCGAGATACTCTGTCATATACTTTGTCATATCCAGCTTAATAACAATATTACTACCATTCATGTTCTTATCAATATCATTGATAATCTCTTGTGCTAATCGTATATTATCAGAAATTGCTCTATCTTTGACAAAATTACTTTGGTTTTGACTGATGATTTTAGGCAACACTTTGTTGATTCTGGTATTTAAAACTTTGGTAATGTGATGGACATATTATGAAGACTAATAGGTCTAGTGTCAGTAAATTCTAAAGGAAAGTTCACTTTGGGCAGCACAACAATTCATATATGGGCGAAGGATTTAGGCTATAGAGATCCTTGAAAACATTATACCACTGCCTTATATAAGTCTTCAACAATAATAGTCTATATACTTGTACACGGTCGAAATAGATTCCGGCCCTCGTACGTTTGATCGAGTTCGAATGATAAGCGACCGAAGTGAGACTTCGAGATGAGTTCCGAAGATAGTACAAACAAACTTCGAGCTCCTAGACCGATCGAGGAGTCGGCTCGGTATTATTATCGAGCCCATGACCAAATCGAACCGCAAGGCAACATGAAGGTAGTCGGAGACGCACAGACCGATTGACACTCACCCCAAATGTCGAACTCGAACCAAGGCCGAGGGCTCGATCCAATATCGAGCTCGAGCCAGTATCGAGTTCGCAGACAAGAGTCGTTGCAACAGCACTATGGGAGAGAATCTTGGCGGGAATCGAGGAAGAGACAATTCATTATGGGTTCTCCACTATATATTTTTTATTGTAAAAAATATAAGATCCCTCTACTATAAAATGGGGAATCCCTGTAAGCACGGGAGGGGGGGACATTGTAAGAAAAGACTACTTCTCATATTGAAGAATAAATCTCTTGAGCTTGTTTTACTCAGCATACTCACTCTCCTTATTCAATAAGTCATATCCTGTTTTTATAGCCAAGAATCTAAACATTTTCACTTCTAATACGATTTATGTCAAGCTATATCGCATATCCTTAGAACCACTAATAAATTCAACTATATCCGATTTTTCGGGTAAACAGTTTGGCGCCCACCGTGGGGCTAAGGGTAACAGTGGTTATTTGATACAAATCTGCAATACATACCAGTTTACAACTTCGAATCAACAACGACACCCTCTATTGATGGTTTTACCTATCGACCATGAAGCCGGCCTTCAAGATGAAACCAACAACTTGATACCCAGGGCCGGAAGGCCACTTAACGATGTCACCGAAGCTTGAGTCGAAGTACCGCTAGATGTCAATTCACAAGTGGCCCTTGAGGCGAACCAACGCTCCGAACCGGAAAAAAGCATTCAGGGCGGTACTCGATCCGTAGCTCGAGACACCCATAACGTGGAGGAGATCAGAGTCAGCATACGGATGATCTTCAAGATGTTGCAAGACCAGCAAATAGCGATAGCTCAGTTGTAGAGCCAAACTCAGGTACAAAGCAGGTCAGAGCCCAATCCGCTTCGAGAAATCACCCACAGAACGGAGCCAGCCATAGTGAAGTCAAACGAGCAAGAATCGGGGACTACTCCCAAAATTACTAAACTACTCGAGGAACTCACAAAATGAGTCGAAGCCAATGATAAAAAAAAAAGAAACATATAATTCCAAGGTCGATCAGATCCCGGGAGCTCCACCAATGATAAAAGGGCTGGATTCGAAAATTTTCGTACAAAAGCCTTTTCCTTCGAGTGCAGCCCCAAAGTCAATCCCCAAAAAATTCTGTATGCCCGAAATTCCCAAATATAACGGTATGACCGATCCCAACGAACACGTCACCTCTTACACGTGTGCCATCAAGGGTAACGATTTGGAAGACGATGAGATCGAATCCGTGTTATTGAAAAAGTTTGGAGAGACCCTCTCGAAGGGAGCGATGATTTGGTGTCATAATCTGCCACCAAATTCCATCGATTCTTTTGCCATGTTAGCGGATTCGTTTATAAATGCACATGCTGGTGCCATAAAGGTTGCAACAAGAAAATCGGACCTCTTCAAAGTAAAACAAAGGGGTAATGAAATGCTGAGGGAGTTCATGTCCCGATTTCAAATTGAACGCATGGAATTGCTACCGGTCATAGACGACTGGGTCGTCCAAGCTTTCACCTAAGGGTTAAACGAACAAAGTTCAGTAGCATCACGTCGGCTGAAGCAAAATTTGATCGAGTATCTAGCAATAACTTGGGCGGATGTACACAACCGATATCAGTCAAAAAGTAGGGTCGAAGACGACCAGTTGGGAGCTCCTTCCGAATCCATGCATCAGAACAGGACAGCTATTAAAAACTAGAGGGACATCGATAGAGAGAAAAGGTCAAACAGAGATCGATATCAACCGTACGTGGCAGATCGAATGAACAACGGTTCAACACGCTGCTTGGAAAAATCGAAGGAATGATCGAGGACAAAATCCTCGGGGGCTTATGAGCAAGAGTGGCTTTGATAAATATGTCGATCCTATAGAAGCACCTTGGCTATTGGAGTACAATTTCAGCGTCGATGCATCGGGCATTGTATCGGCGATCGGAAGAATCAAAGATACTAGGTGGCCCAGACCCATACAAACTGATCCTTCCTAAAGGAACCCTAATTCGATATGCAAGTATCATGGTATGCATGGCCACAGGACCGATGATTGCAGACAATTAAGAGAGGAGGTAGCCCGTCTATTCAATGAGGGCCACCTTGGAGAGTTCCTCAGTGACCGAGCCAAGAATCACTTCATAGAAAGGGACGCCAGCAAAAAATATAAACAAGAGGAACCTCTGCATATCATTTATATGATCATCGGTGGGGTCGATACTCCACAGGGACCCGTGCTCAAATACGGCAAGATACCGGCCGTAGGGGAAAAATGAACTCGAGGTTATGTACCCCAGGGCATTTATCATTCGGAATTAAAGAAGCCGAGGGCATATCTCAACCCCACAACGACGCTCTAGTAATTTCTATCCTATTAAATAAAGTTCAAGTTAAGCGTATCAAGGTAGCTCTGTGAATATCATCCGATCTTGGGTAGTGGAGAAGCTCGGTTTGCAGAATCAATTCGTGCCCACAGCTCGGGTCTTAAACGGCTTCAATATGGCCAGTGAAACAACTAAAGGGGAAATTATTATGCCCGTAAATGTAGCTGGAACCATCCAAAACACCAAGTTCCACGTAATCAAAGGCGATATGAGGTACAATGCCCTACTCGGAAGACCATGGATCCACAATATGAGGGCAGTGCCTTCGACTCTACACCAAGTGATGAAATTCCCTACATCGGACGGCGTGAAGACAATGTACGGGGAGCAACATGATGCGAAGGAAATGTTTGCGGTCGATGAGATAACACTGATACCAACGTTACCGGCCTTAGAAAAATCGAGCACAAAAGATAGGCGAGAAACCAAGTAGCAATCACAACAACCAGTCTCGACCGAATCGGTGAAGCAGGAAATAGAAAATGACGAGGAAGAGTTTTCGACACCTCGAGCTCTCATCGTCCCTGAGGACTTCGATGCCACCAAGTCAACGATCGAAGAACTAGAGAAGGTTATATTAATCGAACGTCTACCCGAGAGAAATGTATACCTGGGAAAAGGGTTGACCGCCGAACTCAGGCAAAAACGTGTTCAATTTCTTATTGATAACATAGATTGTTTTGCTTGGTCCCATTTAGACATAACAGGGATCCCACCATCGATAACAACGCACCAGCTAAGCTTGGACCCTAGGTTCAAACCGGTGAAGCAAAAAAGAAGACCTCAATCCGAGGTAAAACACGCATTTGTAAGAGATGAGGTAACTAAACTTCAAAAAGTAAGGTCGATTTAGAAAGTAAAATATCTCGAATGGTTAATCAATACGGTTAGTCCCCCAAAACAAATTTAGAATGTGTGTAGATTATAAAGATCTAAACAAAACATGCCCCAAAGATTCTTTTCCACTGCCTAGCATCGATCGCTTGATTGATGCTACAGCCGCCCACGAGATCCTCACTTTTTTCGACACCTATTCCGGGTACAATCAAATTAGCATGAACCGGGAGGACCAAGAAAAAACTTCATTTATCACTAAGTATGGAACCTATTGCTATAATGTAATGTCATTCGAGCTAAAAAACGCAGGGGCTACGTACCAATGCCTAGTGAATAAAATGTTCGAAGAACAAATAGTTAAATTGATGGAAGTTTACATTGATGACATGCTAGTTAAGTCCCTGCGTGCAGAGGACCATTTGACTCATTTGCAGGAAACGTTCAAACTTTTAAGGAAATACAACATAAAACTCAACCCCGAGAAATGTGCCTTCGGGGTTGGATCGGGCAAGTTCCTCGGGTTCATGGTGTCGGATTGTGGGATCGAGATCAACCCCGACAAAATCAAAGCCATCGAAGACATCACCGTCGGGGATAGTGTGAAAGTAGTGCAAAGGCTAACCGGGCGGATAGCTGCCTTAGGCTGATTTATTTCAAGATCGTCAGATCGAAGCCACGAATTCTTCTCTCTGCTAAAAAAGAAGAACGATTTCACCTGGAACCCAGAATGCCAACAGGAACTAGAACAACTGAAGCGGTACCTATCGATCCCACCATTGCTTTACACTCTGAAGACAGATGAGAAGCTTTACTTATATTTAGCGGTATCGAAAATTGCGGTAAGTGGTGTCCTAGTTCGAGAAGAGCAAGGTACGCAGTTTCCTCTTTATTATGTAATTCGGACCTTACGAGAGGCAGAGACTAGATACCCACACTTAGAGAAATTGGCGCTTGCATTGATAAGCGCCTCTAGGAAGTTAAGACCATACTTTTAGTGTCACCCCGTATGCATTTTAACAACTTACCCACTTCGAAACATTTTGCACAAGCCTGAACTATCAGGCCGACTAGCCAAATGGGTCGTCGAACTCAGTGGGTACGATATTGAATATCAACCTCAAACGGCCATCAAGTCCCAAATTTTAGCAGACTTCGTGGCCGATTTCACACCAACCCTCGTGCCCGAAGTTGAAAAGGAACTCTTGTTAAAATCACGTACATCGTCGGGGGTTTGGACCCTCTACACAGATGGTGCTTCAAATGTGAAGGGATCCGGGCTAGGCATCATATTAAAACCTCCCACAGGTGGCATTATTAGGCAATCCGTGAGAACTACTAGATTAACTAACAATGAGGCCAAATATGAGGCCATGATTGCAGGTCTCGAGCTAGCTAAACGCTTGGGAGCAGAAGTCATTGAAGCCAAATGTGACTCTTTGCTAGTGGTGAACCAAGTGACAGAGGTATTTGTACACACTACAGGTAACTCTACACCATTTTAAAGAATGGACCCTACAACATGTGCCTCGAGAAAAAAACAGTGAGGCCGACGCACTCGCAAATCTGGGGTCATCGGTCGAAGAAGATAAGATCGACTCGGGGACTGTCGTTCAACTTTCGAGATCTATAATTGAGGGAGGGAATGCCGAGATAAACTCCACAAGCTTAACCTGGGATTGGAGGAATAGGTATATTGAAAACTTAAAGAGAGGAAAACTCCCATCGAACCCTAAAGAATCGAGGGTTCTACGAACTAAGGCTGCTCAATTCACGTTGATTGAAGATGGAACATTGTACAGAAGGACGTTCGACTGACCACAGGCAGTATGCTTAGGACCAGGAGACACCGATTATGTTTTACGTGAGGTCCATGAAGGCACTTGTGGAAACCACTCCGTCCCTGAACTACTAATTTGCAAAATCAGCAGAGCAGGATACTAGTGGGATAGCATGGAGAAGGACACTAAGGAGTTCGTTCGAAAATTTGATAAATTTCAAAGTTCTGCACCAATGATCCATCAACCCGGAGAGCAACTTCATTCAGTCATTTCTCCATGGCCATTCATGAAATAGGGAATGGATATCGTCGGCCCTCTACCATCGGCCCCAGGTAAAGCTAAATTCATTTTGTTTATGACTGACTATTTCTCTAAATGGGTTGAAGCACACGCGTTCGAAAAAGTAAGAGAGAAAGAGGTTATAGATTTCATGTGGGATCACATCGTGTGTAGATTTGGTATACCAGCAGAAATAACATGCGACAATGGTAAGCAATTTATCGGCGGAAAGGTGACGAAATTTCTCGAAGATCATAAAGTAAAAAGGATACTGTCAACACCATATCATCCTAGTGGGAACGGACAGGCCGAATCAACAAACAAGATTATCATCCAAAACATAAAGAAAAGATTGAACGAAGCCAAAGAAAAGTGGAGAGAAATTTTGCCCGAGGTCCTTTGGGCATATCGGACAACATCTAGATCCAGTACAGGAGCTACTCCATTTTCCTTAGTATATGGCTCCGAAGCTTTAATTCTGATCGAAGTCGAGGAACCAAGCGCAAGGTTCCGACATACATTGGAAGAATAGAACTACGAGGCAATGAATACTAGCCTCAAATTGTTAGATGAAAACGAGAAGTGGCACTGGTTCGAATGGCTGCACAAAAACAACGAATCGAAAGGTACTACAACAGAAGAACACACCTATGCCATCTCAAGACAGGGGACTTGGTCCTAAGGAAGGTCACCATCAACACTCGAAATTCTAATGAAGGGAAGCTTGGTCCAAATTGGGAAGGACCATATCAAGTCCTCGATATAGTTGGGAAAGGGTCATATAAACTGGGAGCAATGGATGGAAAACCATTACCAAACAATTGGAACATATCGCTTCTCAAACGATATTATTGTTAAGGTATGATTTTCTCTTCTCTATCGTCTATATACGTATACTAGACACTAACTCATTGCAGGAATTGGACAAAACACATCAAGACCTCTGGTTTCAAAGCACGCGTTGTACTCTTTTTCCTTAGTTCGGCTTTTATCCCAAATGGGTTTTTCTGGCAAGGTTTTTAACGAGGAAAAAACTATGTGCTACCAGAGGACAAATCAATAGTATCCGAGGCTCCTTCGTAATCATCCTCAAATACTGGGGGGCTACCAATCGAAATAAATCAAGTTCGGCGCAAAAAAGTTATTTCATATCAAATTCATGTCGAACAGGGTCTCGATAAAGGAAAGTGTAAGGGCCAAATGTCAAGACGAACCATGCCCACGTAGTTTGGCTCGAACTCTGGCACAAGATACAAACACATGTATAATGACTTATAAAGGATAACCTTTTTTCAAATATCTCACAGTTTGAAAAGATTTTCTTGCTTCATGATTTAAACAGGAGCCTACGAGCTAAGATACTTTGAGTTCGAGTTCGAAAACAATCACTCACTCAATTATTAAAGCCTAAGGGCTATCTTACTTCGAGTTCGATCAATCACTCACTTATAAAAAGCCTACGGGCTAGGATACTTTGAGTTCGAGTTCGAAAACAATCACTCACTCAATTATTAAAGCCTAAGGGCTATCTTACTTCGAGTTCGATCAATCACTCACTTATAAAAAGCCTACGGGCTAGGATACTTTGAGTTCGAGTTCGAAAACAATCACTCACTCAATTATTAAAGCCTAAGGGCTATCTTACTTCGAGTTCGATCAATCACTCACTTATAAAAAGCCTACGGGCTAGGATACTTTGAGTTCGAGTTCGAAAACAATCACTCACTCAATTATTAAAGCCTAAAGGCTATCTTACTTCGAGTTCGAGCAATCACTCACTCGATCATAAAAAGCCTATGGGCTAAGATACTTTGAGTTCGAGTTTGAAAACAATCACTCACTCAATTATTAAAGCCTAAGGGATATCTTACTTCTAGTTCGAGCAATCACTCACTCGATCATAAAAAGCCTATGGGCTAAGATACTTTGAGTTCGAGTTCGAAAACAATCTCTCACTCAATTATTAAAGCCTAAGGGCTATCTTACTTCGAGTTCAAGCAATCACTCACTCGATCATAAAAAGCCTATGGGCTAAGATACTTTGAGTTCGAGTTCGAAAACAATCTCTCACTCAATTATTAAAGCCTAAGGGCTATCTTACTTCGAGTTCAAGCAATCACTCACTCGATCATAAAAAGCCTACGGGCTAAGATACTTTGAGTTCGGGTTCGAAAATAATCACTCACTCAATTATTAAAGCCTAAGGGCTATCTTACTTCGAGTTCGAGTAATCACTCACTCGATCATAAAAAGCCTACGGGCTAAGATACTTTGAGTTCGGGTTCGAAAATAATCACTCACTCAATTATTAAAGCCTAAGGGCTATCTTACTTCGAGTTCGAGCAATCACTCACTCGATCATAAAAATCCTACGGGCTAAGATACTTTGAGTTCGAGTTCGAAAACAATCACTCACTCAATTATTAAATCCTAAGGGCTATATTACTTCGAGTTTGAGCAATCACTCACTCGATCGTAAATGCCTACGGGCTAAGATACTTTGAGTTTGAGTTCGAAAACAATCACTCACTCAATTATTAAAGCCTAAAGGCTATCTTACTTCAAGTTCGAGCAATCACTCACTCGATCATAAAAAGCCTACGGGCTAAGATACTTTGAGTTCGAGTTCAAAAAAAATCACTCACTCAATTATTAAAGCCTAAGGAATCACTCACTCGATCATAAAAATCTACGGACTAAGATACTTTGAGTTCGAGTTCGAAATAATCACTCATTCAATTATCAAAGCCTAAGGGCTATCTTACTTCGAGTTCGAAATGTTCATTCTACAAAGCTTGTGGGCTACTCTTATGTTTCGAGTTCAGGCAAGCACCCACTCGACCACGAAGCCTGTGGGCTATTTTTATTTCGAGCTCGAGCAAACACTCACTCGGCCATAAAGGCTACGAAGGCCGAATTCCATAAAATCACCTAAATCCTCATGAAAACATCTGCAAGGCATGAATGAAATCTTCACGAAGCAATTCAGTAAAAGAAAAAGATATTTGTATAGATATACAAAGATGGTTTACATAAATAAATGCAACATAGAAGAAGCTAAGGGCTAAGCTTCTGGGTTATCATCGAGAGCGGTCTCTTCTCCACCGGGATCCCCCTATTTTCGGACCCGCTCTTGCTACCGTCATCATCATCGTCATCATCGCTATCAGAAGCTAAGGCTTCAGCATCAGCTTCGAGTTCTTTGGCCCTTTTTATCTCTTCAGCAAGGTCAAAACCTCAAGCATGTATCTCCTCGAGGGTCTCCCTTCGAGACCTACACTTAGCAAGTTCGGCAGCCCAATGTGCTCAAGTGTCGGAAGTATCTGCTGCCTCTCTTACCTCCATTTGAGCAGCCTCGGCATCAGCCCGATACATGGCAATGGACTTGTTCTCCATGACTTTCGATGACTCAATTTCCGCCTTGGTCTCAGCAAGCCTTGTTTCAAGCTCCTCGATCCTCTTGGCTTGAGCTGAACCTTTTTGCTTGAGCTTCGAAGCTGAACATCGGCCGATAATAATTTGGCCAAGATGGTTTCTTTTTCTGCAACCAGGCGGTCGATAGTCTCCTTCCACCGGTCACATTCGGCCTTCATTTGATTGACTTCTTCCCAAAGAAACCCGATCTTTTCAACCTTTTGTTGCAGCTGAGATAACGAAGGGTTAGCTTCCACAATTGGGTCAAACCCATACTCTAACAGAACGAGGCTCACCTGCTTATCTAGCTCGGCCTCTTCTTCATGAGCCTTAGCCAAATCTGCTTGAAGGTCTTTTATAACCTCATCTTTTTGGCTGCAAAGAAGCCGCACAACATCTCTCTCCCCCGAGACCTTCTGAAGCTCGACCTCACACTGGCTGAGGTCGACTCGAAACTTGCTAATGGCCTACACAGTAGAGAAAAAAACACAAGTCATGTTTAGAAAAGAACGAAGAAACCAAGCGCAGTAAAATCATTACCCGAGAAATGAAACGTTGGGCCTCTTCTAGGAGAAGAGAAGCGTCATTAATATCGAAGGCATCATCGACTCCAGTAAAGCAATCCCGAAAAGGGTCCCCTAACCTAGAGCCTCCGCCCATATCGGGGGTCTTCAATTCTTGAGATTCTTTTAACGTCTCCTCAGAAAAGGTCGGAAGAGAAGGCAAATGACCCACAATCATGGTCCCGAGCGAATCGCTTGGGACGCTCTGATCGAAACTCGGGGTATCAGAACCGACCCCGAGCGGTATAGCCGTCATCGGCTCAGAAGGTCTGGCGACCTCGATAGCTTTCGCAGATCGGATCACCAAAGCCGAAGCATCATCATCATTATCTTCTTCTTCTTCTCTCAGTCGTTGGACCGAGTCCGTCGAAAGAGCGATTGCCTTCCTCCTCACCCTTCGAGTTTTGGGCTTGGGGTCCTATGACTGAGAGACAACTTTTTGCTTTTTATCTTTCCCCGATTCTGGGACTGGGGACTTGGTTCCTTCCTCACCACTCGAAGGTCTCAAAACGGCATCCTTGGTTACACCTGCATGAAAGAAAGTCGGTAACGAATGGATCACCAAAAAAATTTAGAAAAACATAAGAAGTGACCCTTACCGTGATTCTTGGCCTCCCATCTACCTTTTGCCAAATCACTCCAAGCGCGTTCGGCATAAGAAAAAGTCGAAGCTAACTTCTGAACCCAATCCTCGAGGTCGGGTACCGCTTGTGGCATCTAAGAGGCAGTTGTATATCAGAGAAAGATATCAGATAGGATTGGAGAAAGATACGAAAAGCAACTCATTATGAAAATCACTTACGGTCGAAATTCCATTCCTCGGGGAACGACATCTTCTCTTCCAGGATGAGGTCACGGGTCCTCACTCGAATATAACGGCCCATCCAACCCCGATCCTTATCTTTGTCGATGCTCGACATTAAAGCTTTCGATGCCCGACGATGGAGCCTGATTAGTCCTCGAAAGATTTGAGGCCGATACAATCGTATAATGTGATTTAGGGAGAAATCCTGCCCTCCGACCTTGTTGGAGAAGAAGCAAAGTAAGATTACTATGCGCCATAGAGAAGGATGAATTTGACCGAGGGAGACCTGATATCTTTTACAAAAATCAATGATCACTGGATCGACGGGACCCAACATAAAGGGGTAAGTATAAACACTTAAAAAACCCTCCATATAAGTGGTGATGCTCTCTTCGGAAGAGGAAATTTGTAGTGCAACATCGGGACCCCAGTTGCAGTCTTTTCTCACAGCCTCGAGATTGTCCTCTGTTATCGAGCACTTATACATCAACACGTGCTCACATCGACCCAGAACCGACGAAAGATTTTCCACCTTAAAATCAATCTTTAGAGTACACAGGCCAGGAACATACTCGTGGGGAGGCAGCTCCACCGGCGCCTTGTCACCGGACGGCTGTGAAGAGAAAGCTTTTTCCTTCCGAGGTACGGTTTTTGAAGTTTTTGCCATTGACATAAGAAAAACAAAAGCAAAGGAAGATAAAAAGCTTATGGTGCCAAATTCTGGTGAAGGTGGCTCTACTAGCGGTGAAATAGAGGCAGAAAGAGTAAAGAAAATTTGGAAGATTGAAGATGTAAAAGTGGTAAATGATAAATGGAGGGGTTATTTATAGGTTTATACCATGGCGGTTCAGTATCAGCGGTGGCCGACCACCGTCTGACATGCATTAAATACCTTGAAAGACTAAATCGACTTGACAACTATCATGTACGTCATGATCGAACCCAGTGAAAATGTCAGCTTATAACCAGATCGAGCCATTGAAAATCATATCGCTTCTCACCACATTCTTCCTAAGAAACGAGGGGACTATCTGTATATGGTCGAAATAGATTTTGACCCTCGTACGTTTGATTGAGTTCAAATGGTAAGCGACCGAAGTGAGACTTCGAGATGAGTTCCAAAGATAGTACAAACAAGCTTCGAGCTCTAAGACCGATCGAGGAGTCGACTCGGTATCAGTATCGAGCCCATGACCAAATCGAACCGCAAGGCAACGTGAAGGTAGTCGGAGACGTACACACCGATTGACACTCACCCCGATTGTCGAACTCGAACCAAGGCCGAGGGCTCGATCCAATACCGAGCT